>JAMWYP010000018.1:3710119-3760618 GCA_025563575.1 Acacia pycnantha | reverse complement strand
TTTTTAGGTTCCTCACGGACTTCCTCCCGCCAGGGATCATGAACACTCGATTGAATTACTACCCAACACTACTCCGGTGAAGGTCAAACCATACCATTACCCTGTGAGTCAAAAATCTGAAATTGAACGGATCGTTACTAAATTGCTCAGTGAGGGTTTAACTCGCTCCAGTTCTAGTCCATGCTCTGCACCTGTGATTTTGGTGAAGAAGAAGGATGGCACGTGGCGTTTTGCGTCGACTATCGAGCTCTCAATGCCATCACCATCAAGGACGCTTTCCCAATGCCGACAGTGGATGAACTCCTGGATGAGTTACACGGCTCTGTGTTTTACTCCAAATTGGATTTGAGGTCCGGTTATCACCAGATATTGATGAAGAATGGAGACTGCGAGAAGACGACATTCCGTCCGCATCAAGGCTTATACGAATGGCTTGTGATGCCATTTGACCTTACTAATGCTCCGGCGACCTTTCAGGCGATAATGAATTCCATCTTTGGTCCATACCTCTGCAAGTTCGTTTTGATTTTTTTTACGACATTTTGGTTTATAGTTATTCCTGGGTCAACCATCTCTACCATGTCAGAATTGTTTTGCATACACTTTCAACACAATCTTCCCATGCCAAGATGTCTAAATGTAATTGAGCAAACAATTGATTATGCTGGGCCTTGGTTTTTTGGGTGTTGAGATGGATGAGAGCAAGGTCCAAGCTATTAAAATGTGGCCCAATCCACATAATGTGACCCAACTCAAAGGTTTTTTAGGGTTGAGTGGATACTACAAAAGATTCATTCATCGATATGCTCAGATTGCTAGCCCTCTCACGCAACTTTTTGCCAAAGACGCGTTCTCTTGGTGTGATTCGGCTCAACTAGCTTTTGACAACCTCAAGCTAGCAATTACTCAGGCTCCAGTTCTGGCTCTCCCCAATTTTTCAGAGCCATTCATTTTAGAGACAGATGCATCGGGTACCGGTATTGGTGCAGTTTTGAGTCAAAATGCGCACCCTATTGCGTTCTTCTCAAAGAACTCTCACCAAGATTGCAACCACAATCGGTGTATGTACGGGAGCTCCACGCCATCACTAAGGCAGTAGCGAAATTTCGCCATTATCTATTTGGGCATTTCTTTTTTATCATTCGGACGGATCACAAGAGTCTGAAACATCTGGGCAATCAGGTTATATAGACGCCAGAGCAAGAGGCATGTCTTCCTAAATTGCTTGGGTATCGATTTCGTATCGAATACAAATCTGGGAAACAGAACCAGGCAGCTGATGCACTATCCAGGGTTCTTCATAAGGCGATTTCGTCAGTACAGTCTTCTTTCATGGATTCTGTGTATGAAATTGTTCGCTCATCAGATTACATTCAAGATCTTAAACTACGGGTTATTTCTAATCCTTCAATGTCGACTGGGTATCATATCAAATATCAGGATCTCTATTGGCACCACAGGTTAGTAATTCCTCCTGATGATTCTGAATTGATTGACAAATTACTGGCCGAGTTTCATTCCTCTAAGATTGGTGGTCATACTGGCTTCTTGCGCACTTTCTATTGCATTGCTCATTTGTTTTATTGGCCGAAAATGCGTTCTGATATTCACAAATATATTAAAGAATGTATTGTGTGTCAACAAGCGAAAGTTTCTCAAGTCCAACTAGCAGGACTCTTGGAACCACTACCCATCCCAACGCAGATATGGAATGATATTTCCATGGACTTTATCATTGGTCTTCCTCTGGTTCAAGGGTATTAAGTCATCTTTGTATTTATCGACCGTTTGTCCAAATATGGTCATTTCCTTCCACTACCCACTAATTTTAGCAGTCAAAAGGTAGCTGAGGTATTTGTTCAACATATAGTTAAACTTCATGGTATTCCTAGCACAATAGTTTTGGATCGTGAAAGAGTTTTCACTAGTGGGTTCTGGCGTCATTTGATGAAGTTACAAGGTTCCAAACTTTGTTTTACATCATCATACCATCCCCAATCTGATGGCCAAACAGAGGCTTTAAATAAGTGCTTGGAATTATATCTCCGCTGCTTTGTTTTTGAACAACCCAGACAATGGTTAACTTACCTCCCTTGGGCAGAGTATTGGTATAATACTTCCTTTCAGACTACAATTGGGATGGTGTCATTTAAGGTGGTATATGGCAGAGACCATCCTCCTCTTTTTCGACAGGTTTCTTTAGATGACACTCCATTTGATGTTTATCAATAGTTATCTAAAAGGAATGAGGTCTTAGACACATTGAAGGATAATATTCAACGGGCTCAGTTGCGGATGAAGAAATTTGCTGATAAACACTGTTCTGATCTGCAACTTTCAGGTGGGCGACTTCGTTTGGGTTAAACTACAGCCTTACAGAAACTTGCACTTCATTATTTTGGTCCATTCAAAGTGCTTGAACGCATTGGCAGTGTGGCATATCGCCTAGATTTACCTGTCCATGCCAAGATTCATTCAGCCTTTCATGTGTCCTTGCTCAAACCATTTGTGGGGACTTCAACTCCTACTCCAATGGTTCCTTTATCTTTGGTTTCTGTTCCAGAAGGTCCCATTGTGTCTCCAGTCAACATTTTAGACTCACGAGTTATTCGAGATGGCAACCTCTGGATTAAACAGTACCTGGTGCAATGGGATGGATCTGTTTCTCCTACTTGGGAAAATGCTGATACACTGACAGCACTGTACCCCCAACTAGACCTTGAGGACAAGGTCTCTCTTAATGGAGAGGGTATTGTTATGGATAAAAGCAAAATGGGCCAAACACTAAAAGATCCAGCAGCTACAATGAATATGTGTAATACCCGCATATTTATTTATCTGAAATATTACATTTTGATAAATAAATTGGCTATTTCTGATAGGTGAAATTGTGATCTCAAGACTTGTGTTGATATAGTCTATGATTCTATGATAAATTCAGTAGGAAATTAGAGAATTTAAGTGCCAGAGTGCCAAATGACGAAAATGCCCTTCTAGGACATAAATGACTTAGAAAAAATTATGAAAAATCCTAAAAGGCAGTAAAATAATTATTAAAATTGAGAGAATATATTATCTCTAATTTTGGTAATTTAATAAAGTATAAACTTGGAAAAAATTGAGAAGGAATGTTCAAAGAGTATTGAAAAGACCATAATGCCCCTGTAAATTCTAAAATAATGCAAGAGACATGAAATTCTAATGTTAATACAAAAGTTTGAAGATAATGGGATATCTCAATTAAGAAAATTATCAACTATTGATAAGAAAGTAATTAAGTAATTAAGTAATTATTGGCTAATTACTTAAGCATAGGCAAAGGAAATTCATGAATAATTATGTAAAACCCTAAAATTAGTGGTTTTTGGCTTAAAATTAGTAAAAACATATTTACTAATTAATTGAAAATTTTTGAGAAAAATGGATGAGTTTAGGTATTTTTAAGCCTAAATACAAGAATGGACCAATTAGGGAATTTTGTGAAATTTTTAGGAAAATTAAATAATTAATTAATTAATTAAAAAATAAATATTTATTAATATTATAATTAGGGCATCCGAATTGGACCAAAGAAATAGGATGGGAATTTGAAAAAAAGATATGAATACTTAACATACAAGTGATATTATTTTATTATATAATTAATTAAAGTGAATAGTAAAAAAATAAATAGGAAACGGATCCTATCTAGAGAACCAGGAATAGGTTTTCCAAAGTCAAGGTAAAATATTGATCAGTGGATTTTTATCTTCCGTTGGACTTTTCCGGAAGTTAATTCTGAAGCCGGTAGAGCATTTTCCTAATAAAACAAAATAGGGAAAATGCGAGATAGGCACATTTTTTAGGATTGAAGAAAATAAATTCTAACTCGACATCCGGAGGTGAGTTTGAAATTATCTGGACATATTTGGAATCGGTGAATTTTTGTCCGAGTTGATAATTCCGAATTCAATTCCGTAAATTAGTGCTGCGCTTTTCGAGGAACTTGATTGGTATTTGTTGGAGCCCTTTATGGAATCAAAATTTAGGTTAACTTGGAAGTTTCTAATGAGTGAGGAGATGTCTTCAAAGTTGTAATTCCAAAATTTTGAGATTTTTCCGAAATTACGCGAATCGGGTACCGTCGGAGAAATCCATCTGGCTGAGCTTCAGGAAGGGACACTTGGCACCATTTGATTGGCCAAACCCTTGACTTTTGGGGCATGGAGGACGACCAAGGAAGGGAGAGGAAGAAGGAATTTTTTTTGAAAAAGTTATGTTTTGGACGGTTCAAATCGATTCTCACTAAGTTGATCCGGCAATGAAATCCTTCCTCTAATCTATAAATACCCCCCTCTCCCTTTGGTTTTCTCACAATTTGAGAAGCAAGGCCGAATCTAGAGAGAGAAAAGAGAGAGGTGCTCACGAGGAAGTGCAAGTGAAAGCTCTTGGTAAGTTTTCGGTACCGAGCTTTTAGTTTTCGTAGTTCTTTCAAGAGTTAGAGTAGTAATGTTAGAGTAGCCTTTAATTTTTCAAGTATGATTAGATATCATATGATAGGGCTATATTAGTCTAGAATTTCGAAAATTATCATTGGGTCGAAGTTGTTGGAAATTATGCCCTAGGGGCAAGTCATTGTACTTATCAACGATCCCCATATGAATTGGGTAGTCGCAATGTCTTGCTAGAGGCCGCTTGCGACTTGTGGGGCTACAGTACAGTATTGGCCCGCCTTGCCAATCTCATGTGGGCCTACGAGAGGTGAGCCACAAGAATGGCCCAACACGAGCAAGAGTGTCGGATTCATTGAATCTTAAATGTGTTTAAGCTTTAATGAATACTTATTTAATCTAGGATGTATGTGTGTGTGTGTCTATATATATATATATATATATATATATATATATATATATATATATATATATGCATATATAAATATATTAAATTCGAAAATAATAATGATATTATTTATTGACAATAATATTATTATATATAGTATTTAATTTATTTGATAAATTAAATAACTATAATAAATTGAGATATTGTATCTCAGATTTAATTTTCGAATAAAGATATTGCATATCGATTTAATTTGAGCGAGATATCGGATCTCATTTTAAATTAAATGTAATGATATCATATCTTGATTTAATATATATTAAATTCGAAAATAATAATGATATTATTTATTGATAATAATATTATTATATATAGTATTTAATTTATTTGATAAATTAAATAACTATAATAAATTGAGATATTGTATCTCAGATTTATTTTTCGAATAAAGATATTGCATATCGATTTAATTTGAGCGAGATATCGGATCTCATTTTAAATATAATGATATCATATCTTGATTTAATTTATAAATATAAATTAAATCTAAAGGCTTTTAATTTTGGATTAAATAAATAGATTAGATTAGATCTATCAGATAGATTTAATTAATATATTTTTAATCCAAATTCAAAATTGGTTTTGAATAAAATACGCCTACTAGGTTTAGAAAAACCTACGGGACATTTTGTCGGCGTATTAGAAAGCGCGAGAAACCCTAGATAGAAAATATAGAGACGCACGGTTCGGGCGCTAGCACGCCTCAGTTCGTGTTTCGAAGGCATTCGTGTGGATACCGGTAGAGGAAGGCGATTCTAAAGAGTCGGAAACCTGCGATCGAAAGGTAGCCCGCGGTTCAAATTGTTCTGCATAGGTATGATTTGGAAACCCTAAACCTTGATTTAAACGCCGTTGAGAGATCCGCCTAAGGGATCCATAATTTTTTTTTCTCCGCTGCGTGTACGGATCCCAACAGTGGCATCAGAGCCAACTCAACTGTGCGTTTAAATTAGGTTTTAAGCGTGTTTATATATATGATATATATGCTAAAACCGATCTTTGTATGCGTTTGAATTACAAAAACCGCGTTAGGATTTCTACGGATAGCTAGTCGGATATTGCGGTAGTTCTCTGAATTGTTCAGATCGGACTGTGTAGCTGATTCGCGTGGATCTGAAGCGTTCGAGATCCGATGTCGATCGATTCGTTAGGGTTTGAAATTTTGGGAAAAAATCACGTTTTTTTGGAAATTATTTTCGAAAAAACACGTTTTTGGGGAAATTATTTTCGAAAACATGAAGTTATTTTGATCATGTAGGGATCCGGTGATTGTCGATGCGCGAGATTTTAAATCATGAATATAAATTAGAGAATTTATATCATGATAACTTTAACCATAATATTTTATTGCATAACTGTATGAATTAAATATATGGTGTGATTTAACTTGTTTGGGTATGGTGAACAATATGGCTCTAGAATTTACAAGTGTTGTATTTTTTTTTTTAAAAATATGGCATGCTATGTTGAAACGAGGTTTCTCATGAAGTATTTTTCTTTAATTTTATCTAGAGAAGTCCTCTCATTGGCTTGAGAGGATTCTAGGTTAGGTGAGCCATATTGTGTCGCAGTCCTTGATTATGTTTTGGATTTGATCATTGCATAATTAATTTAGAATTTTTAATTATGGTTTGATTTGATCACTCATAATTAATTTAGAATTTTTAATTATGGATTGATTAGATCACTCATAATTAATTTAGAATTTTAATTATGTTTTGATTAGATCACTCATAATTAATTTAGAATTTTAATTATGATTTGATTAGATCACTCATAATCAATTTAGAGTTTTAATTATGTTTTGATTAGATCACTCATAATTAATTTAGATATTATATGAGATACAATAGTGATTGCATTCATATAAGTATAATTAATAGGATTAATCTAATTATACCCTCTAAATAAAATCTTAAGTCATAATGCCACCAATAAATGAATACTTGTCAAAACCTAGATCGCCCATTTGTATGTTCCACCAAAGTGGATGCATCGAGTTATCTTCGTGAGACAAGAGTGAGTAATGGTGATACTCAATATTCATTATCGTCTGACTTAATTGAGATTATCAAAACGGTTTTGGATCTCAAGGCATTAGATGAGATTAAACATGACACGTCATATGATGATTGAATCCCATAAAGATCTAAGAGTTACATATGATGTAATTGGCAAGGGGTTTGCCTACCTAAATAACTTAATTTAAGCGTCACGCCAAGCGGACTTAAATTTAAGCCAAATATGGATCTTAGCCCACTAATTATAATGAGGGTTCTTAATTCGGTGGGAGGTTACTACTTAAACTTTGCATATCTTTAGTTGTAGAATCATGTAGTCTAGTAATACTTCAACACCATCAATGCGATCAGTCCTTAAGAAGGACGAACTTGATGAGACAAACTTTCTTGACATGTTTGGGAACTTAAGTGTTGATCCTAAACACGAAAGAAAAAAGAATATCTCATCAATCAACTCATTCTTGACGAGCCTTCAGCTACTGATTCAAGAGCTCAGACTGATGCTTATACGAAGCATAAAGATGACTCTGTGGATCTGAGGATGCACGATGCTTGCCACTATGCTTTTAGACCTCAATAGAGATCTAGAACATGTGGAGGCCTACAGGATGATTGTTCATCCTACGGAAATGTTCCATAACGAGGCAAGGCAAGAGAGGTATGAGACCACAAAGGCTTTTCATTCTTGCAAGTTTGAGGTGCATCAGTTAGTCCTCATGTTTTGAAGATAAGGGCTACATTGATCACCTTGAGAAGCTTGGATTCCCCATGTCCAAGGAGTTAGTTAAAGATGTGATCTTGAACTCACTCCCAGGAAGTTATGATAACTTTGTCATGGATTACAACATGAACAACATGAAGGAATCAATTTCTGAACTGCATAGGATGCTCAAAACTGCTAAGCTGAGCCTTAGAAAGGCCCAATTCTGTTTTTTCCGTTCAAAAAGGGAAGGGGTATGAAACCGAAAGCCAAGAAGGCAAAACCTCAGAAGGATAGAGTCACTTCTTTTACAATGACCTTGGTCATTTGAAAATAAATTACAAACTCTACTTCGAAGATGCGGACAAGAACAAGAAGGATAGCGGGGCTATCGCTTCAAGTATCTATGTCATAGATATTCGCTTTTCTACTTCCTCAACATGTGTATTGGATACTACATGTGGATCTCACATTTGAATAAATGTAGGATCTTACAGACAGTAGAAAATTGAATGGACATATCTATGACATAACTACTAAAAGGTTCAAGTCAAATGATTTGAATCCGACCAACCCATGGTATTGTCGTCTAGGCCATATAAATAAGAAACACATTTCGAAACTCCATAAAGATGGATTTCTTAACTCATTTGATTTTGAATCAATTGATACATGCGAGTCTTGTTTATTGGGAAAGATGACAAATGCACCTTTTACTGCAACTTACTCCTCCAGGAACACCTCAATGGAATGGTGTTTCTGAGCGGAGGAATCGAACTCTATTAGATATGGTTCGATCTATGATGAGTCAAACAGATCTTCCACCTTCTTTTTGGGCCATGCCCTAGAAACACTGCGTTCACACTAAATCGTGTTCGTCAAAGGCGGTTGAAAAGACACCATATGAGATATGGTAGGAAGAAACCCGGTTTGTCATTTCTTAAAATTTGGGGATGTGAGGTTTATGTCAAACATCAAGCCTCGATAAATTATCATTCAGATCCTCAAAATGCCTTTTTGTGGGGTATCCTAAGGAAACTAAAGGATACTATGTCTACAATCCCACCGATCACAAAGTGATTGTTATTCGGAATGATATCTTTTTGGAAAAGGAGTTTATCTCTAAAAGAACCATGGGAGTAAGGTGAACCTCGAAGAAGTTCGAGAGTCACAGGACAATGTAGAACCACAGATAGAAACCAGAGAAGACTCACAACAAGTTGTTGAGCCTACTCACGTAACACAAGATCCACGGAGGTCCGATAGAACACGGCTACGGCCTCGGAGATATGGATTTCGATTCTTGGAAGCCGTGATGTTTTGCTCATTGAGCACAATGAGCCAACTACCTATCGCGAGGCCATGGAAGGGACCCAACTCCGAAAGATGGCTTAGTGCCATGAAGTACGAAATGCAATCCATGTACGACAATGAGGTATGGGCCTTAGTCGATCCACTGAAGGTGTAAAAACCGTTGGGTGCAAGTGGGTTTTCAAAGAGAAAACGACATGGATGGCAAAGTAAATATCTTCAAGGCACGGCCGGTTGCAAAAGGATTCACTCAAACTCATGGTGTGGACTATGATGAAACCTTTTCCCCGATTGCAATGGCCAAATCAATCGAATCCTTCTTGCCATTGCATCATATTATGACTATGAAATATGGCGAGATGGACGTCAAAACAGCCTTCCTTAACGGAAAGCTCCTTGAGGATGTGTACATGACACAACACGAGGTTTTGTGCGTCCGAGAGGACTCGGTAAAGTTTGCAAGCTTCAAATGTCCATTTATGGATTGAAGCAAGCATCTCGGAGCCGGAATCATCGTTTTGATGAAGTAGTCAAAGAGTTTGGATTCATTCAAAACATAGATGAACCTTGTGTTTACAAGAAGGTTAGTGGGAGCACAGTTGTATTTCTAGTGCTTTATGTAGATGACATCCTACTCATTCGAATGACATTCCTACCTTGCGAGTGTCAAGTCTTGGTTAGGAAAGTCTTTCTCAATGAAAGATTTAGGCGAAGCCACTTACATCCTTGGAATTAGGATCTATAGAGATAGATCTAAGAGGCCGATAGGCCTAAGTCGAGCACGTACATAGACAAGATCTGCATAGATTCGGTATGCGAAATTCAAAAGGGGTAATATGCCCATGTCTCATGGCATCCATCTCGGTGAGAATCTGTGTCCTAGTACACGGGATCAAAGAGACATGAGTAAGATTCCATATGCCTCCGCCATTGGATCTATCATGTATGCCATGTTATGTACTCGACCGGATGTGTCATTTGCCTTGAGTATGACCAGCGAGATATCAACAAGATCCCGGTGAGGGTCATTTGATCTCTTGTCAAGAATATCCTTAAGTACTTGAGAAGGACTGAGGACTTATTCTTGGTATATGGTGGCTTGGAAGATGAGCTCGTGTGGTTGGTTACAGAGATGCGAGTTTCCAAACTGACCAAGATGATTCAAGATCGCAATCGGGATATGTATTCTGTTGAATGGTGGTGCGGTGGTGGAAGAGCTCTTAGCGAGAACGTAGTTGATTCCGCAATAGATGCCGAGTATATAGTAGCATCGGATGCGGTGAGGAGGCCTTTTGGATTAGTAAGTTCATTAATGAACTAGGGGTGGTTCCTACCATCTCAAATCCAATAGACTTGTTACGTGACAATAGCGGTGCTATTCCGCAGACCAAGGAGCCTAGGTCACATCAAAGGACCAACCATATACTCAAGCGATTTCATCTTATCAGAGAAATCAATGATAGAGGTGATACAAAAAAAAATTATTATGCAAAGTACCAGGAGAAAGCAAGTCGTTATACTTTAAACGTTAATGTTATTTAAAGTATTCTCCTTTAGTTATCATTTCATTTGCATGTTTATAGTGATAACTGGATCCTTGGATATATCTTATAGATTATCCTAAATGTCTCTGGTCGGTCATCTACGCGGGAGTGAAGATGAAATAAGACCAGTATGACTTTAATGAGTATGGAGATACGAGTCAAAGTCATGGGCACTTGTAAGAGTAGAAGGTCTTTGACCGACCCACTATGAGAAAGCTGCATGGAATAAGTCATAAGCTTTTCTCATGTATAACCGCGTCACAACGCCCTTTGACCTGAGATCATCATGGATTCCTACATGATGAGTCGCTGGTCTTTGACCTAGTCAAAAGTCACCTTTGACCGGGTGATGATAAAGGCTAGGATCGGGATTAGTGGTTCTCATGCGGAGGAATGTGAGTGGTCAAGATGGGATTTGTCCCTCACATTTGTAGAGAGATATCTTGGCCCCTCGATGAGTGAGTCTAAGAAATGTATGGCCATACTACGATGGAAAGGAGTTTCCATCTCAATTGTTAGACTACTCAAGAATCGAGAAAGTAATGGTCAAGAACAGGAAGTTGACATTTTCCATGCCTCATCCTTGACCAAATTATCGCGTGACAAAAGGGACGTGACATGGTTGTACGATAGGTTATATCGCATAAACAATGACGTTGATCCTCTTACTAAGCCGCTTGCTCAAGTAAAACATGAGTGTCATGTTAGGGCAATGAGAATTAAGGTAATTAATGATTGCACCTAGTGCAAGTGGGAGTCTGTTGGAAATTATGCCCTAGGGGCAAGTCATTGTACTTATCAACGATCCCCATATGAATTGGGTAGTCGCAATGTCTTGCTAGAGGCCGCTTGCGACTTGTGGGTGGTCCAGATTCATTGAATCTTAAATGTGTTTAAGATTTAATGAATACTTATTTAATCTAGGATGTATGTGTGTGTATATATATATATATATGCATATATAAATATATTAAATTCGAAAATAATAATGATATTATTTATTGACAATAATATTATTATATATAGTATTTAATTTATTTGATAAATTAAATAACTATAATAAATTGAGATATTGTATCTCAGATTTAATTTTCGAATAAAGATATTGCATATCGATTTAATTTGAACTGATATATCGGATCTCATTTTAAATTAAATGTAATGATATCATATCTTGATTTAATATATATTAAATTTGAAAATAATAATGATATTATTTATTGATAATAATATTATTATATATAGTATTTAATTTATTTGATAAATTAAATAACTATAATAAATGGAGATATTGTATCTCAGATTTATTTTTCGAATAAAGATATTGCATATCAAATTTAATTTGAACTGAGATATCGGATCTCATTTTAAATATAATGATATCATATCTTGATTTAATTTATAAATATAAATTAAATCTAAAGGCTTTTAATTTTGGATTAAATAAATAGATTAGATTAGATCTATCAGATAGATTTAATTAATATATTTTTAATCCAAATTCAAAATTGGTTTTGAATAAAATACGCCTACTAGGTTTAGAAAAACCTACGGGACATTTTGTCGAGCGTATTAGAAAGCGCGAGAAACCCTAGATAGAAAATATAGAGACGCGGTTCGGAGGCGCTAGCACGCCTCCGTTCGTGTTTCGAAGGCATTCGTGTGGATACTCGGTAGAGGAAGGCGATTCTAAAGAGTCGGCCTACGCGATCGAGAAGGTAGCCCACGGTTCAAATTGTTCTGCAAAGGTACGATTCGGAAACCCTAAACCTTGATTTAAACGCCGTTGAGCGATCCGCCTAAGGGATCCATAATTTTTTTTTTCTCCGCTGCGTGTACGGATCCCAACAGAAGTTCTGGCAAAATTTTGGAAAAACGGAGCCAAAGTAACGAAGTGCTGGCAAAATTCCGCCAATTAGGGGTATAGGGGTAAAATGGTAATTTTTACCTAAAATGCCAGTTATAATGTCAAATCACTAATAAAAGTGATATTACTCTTATAGGACATCGAAACTCGATCTGCTGTGAATTCTGTTGTCCAACGTGCCGCTTCGGACAAACAAACATTTTCCGAGATCAAATATTATAGTTTCCTCCAGAAACATCTACGTACGTCAACGAAGGTACGGACGCGTACTGTAACACTAATCTTGTGCGGCTCATATACATATATGTCATAGATACGTTCATATACCGGGGCTCTGTTAGGGTCGTCGTTATACATACAGCCTTGTACGGGTTATAGACATGATAATACCGTTTGAGTTTTCCTAGCGCATCAGTTACTCTTTCGCTCCAATGCTCTACTCTGATTGAAAAAAAAAAATCCGCTTTAGAAAATGGGATGTTACAATATGGGTGATGAAAGGCCCATAAGGAGGAGTCAGAGAATAAAGGGAAAGCCCTGGAAGATTAGAGAATTAGAAGAATAGTATCTATATAAAGATATTAGATGTCAGGATAGGGGTGTGAATTAATTTGGTTGTGCCTCTCCCTCTTATTTCTGTGGTCCCCTTCCCCTATCAGTATTATGTTATTTTCATATCTTTATGTTATACTTGGCAGTGTTCCTCTGAGAACGATCTTGTATTACGATCATATATGTAATCGCAGGGTGAATTATCAGTAAATGATTTCAATACTTCCGTAAGGGTTCTATCTGCTACGTTGAATTAATTGTGATCATAACACACTGCACTCCTCCAAATACAGTGTTTTTAAAGATCGCAATGCGTGAAATAGAACTGCCAGGTTGACTTCTTCTACCGTGTGCCTGAAATTTCGAATATCGAGTTTCTCTAGAGAGGTTAAGCAACTTAATGCCTGTATGGGAAGATTCTTCCATTTTGTATTAAAAAGATCGAGTGTTCGAAGCTTTGAGCAACGCCTAATTGATGGGCTCAATTCTTCTATCAATGTTCTAGACATATCTAAAACCGTTAGTTCTTCTGATGACAAGGAGCAGCAATTGTTCAACTAAGAAGATAATTTGGCAAATACAGCCATCAATTTCATCTTACCCATACCACCCATCCTACAAACTCCAACTTTGTGAGATTTTTCTAGTAACCCTTTAACCGGTTCAATCATTTCATCGATTCCAATTAAATATTTTAATTAATCTACCTTGACAATTATGATATGTTCCAGTTTTGTACTGACATCAGCGAAAATTTCCTGAAGTAAATTGGGTTCATCCCGGTTGAACAAAGTAAACACGAAAAATAATCATAATAAACCATACAAAATAAATAAATAATTTTGTAACACCCCAAATTCCATACCACTTATTGTTTAAGAAAACATAGTTTTAGAAGAAAAAAAACAACAGAGTTTGAGGTGTTACATCAGAGTAATGCGGAAACGAAGAGCATGCACTAACATTTGGACAATGAGTAACTCATATAAAATGCCCCGACATATGATGATGCCTGACATATGCTGGTTGAATTGAAAATCTTGAAGGAATATTCATGTGATACAATATACAGAGCTTTGTATAATTACAACTTTTACATGGTAACTATACAATCTAGACCAAGCCTTAACTAGACTTGGGACAATGAACCTAACTCAGTTAATCAAACAACTTGGCCAGGTAGGTGTCTATCATGGGAGTCTCACCGAGTTCACGGCGACTTATTGAATTATATGTTTAGATAAATTATCTTAAATTTTGTCTATAGCGGCTCAAAGATCTTTTCTACATTCATTGGGTTTCTCAAGAGCAAAGATCCAAATGATGGTACAGAGCAAGCCTTATCAAGTGAACTAGGCTCTTTGAATGAATACCTCAAGGAAAATGTATGACTCCTTTCATTTGTCATCTCTTTGTTTTATGCTTGCAATCTATATTAGTGTTTTTGATTTGGAGATAAACATTTTTAATGGCATAAAGGAGACATAACGTTTGGTAATCGATTTACAGCAATGTTGGTATATTCCGTTTAGAGTCTGGATTGGCTCGAGCTCTTCATTGTAAAGTTTGAAGATGAAAGAGAAAAGACAGGAAGCAGGAGAAGAAAGAAATGGATATGCACTTTAATATTGGGTCATTCTCTCTTCAAACTCAACGAGAACCTTGCAATGAAGAATTCTAGAAGATCCTTGTAACTGTACTTCAGTTCTTGTTTTTGAACTCAAATCTGTGCTCTGACCTTGGTCAAATTTAAGTCAAAATGACAAAGCACATAATCTCATATTCTAATATACTTTTGCTATGTAAACTCTTATGATTGTTACAATTTTTTTTATGATATACAAGTCTTTTTATTTTGTAATTTTTAATATTTTTTATGTATTTATTTTATTTTTTTAAAAAAAATAAATTGAAATTTGCGAGGGAAAAATATTCCCCCTCGCAAAATCCTGCATTTTCCGAGGTAAAATTTTTCCCTCACAAACTTGAGGATTTTGCGAGGGACATCTTTCCCTTGCAAAATCTTGAATTTTGCGAGGGAAAAAATTTCCCTCGCAAAAGGGACAAATTTTCCCTCGCAAAATCATGAAATTTTGCAAGGGAAACTTTTTTCCCTCGCAAAACTAATTTTTGCAACGGAAAAATGATTTTTTCAGTCGCAAAAATGGTTTTGTGAGGCCAATTTTTGTGACGGACTGTTTTCCGTCGCAAAATCCCGCGCAAACCATTTTTGCGAGGGAAAATGCATGTTTTGCGACGGAAAAGTTTTGCCGCAAAACATAGGTTTTTTTTGTAGTGAAACCATTTGGACAAAAACCTTAAAATTCCAACTACCAAGTCACAATAAGATAGTTTTGCAACTTACCTTGATCTTGAATCTTATTTGCCTTCTTCTTCCACTTGGACTAAGGACTTGGCTGCTCACTCTCCTCCTATTCCTTGATCATGCCTTAGTTTCGATGAAAATGGGCAGAAATGTCCTTAAATAAACTCCATGGGTTAAGTAAAATATTTGATGCATGCTATTATCCAATGGTTCTTGACATGCAGAAGGGTTTTTAGCTTAATCTCCAAGTAATTCTAGACCCTTCCTTGGCTGCATAGGTGGTGCAAATCTGAGTCATGAAATCAAATTTTTATTTAATTCACATGTGCTTTTATGTGAATTATCCAGGTCACCCTTTTATCCAATGGTCGATAGGGTGCATTGGTGGTTAATAGCTTGTTCCTCCTTTACTTTTCCTCCAAGTATTTTAGATCTTTTCCTTTCTTGGCTGATCACATATGTGGTGCCATCTTACATACTTGGGCAGCCTAAATATGCGTTCCATTTGATCCAAAAGGAGTCTCTAATTGGTCATTGTTGATTCCCTTTCATCAGTTAATTTTTCCCTAACCAAAGGCCTTGTAGCCTAGTGGTATGGGTACTCCCTACCTAGTGGGAGGTCATGGGTTCGATCCCGCTCTTTGTAATTCAGGCCATTAGTGCCTGCCGCCTTATAATTCATAATTTTTCCCTAAAGCTTGGACCTTGTAATTGGGCTTGCATGTAGATTAAATCATCGGCTTCTTTCCTCTAATTATGGGTGGTCGAAATTTACTCCTTAATGAGCAAGGAAGTTGACTTTTTAAAGTGTCATGATTACCTTGTACTTTAACTTACAAAAGTCAACGATAATCTCCCAAGTCACCACATGTCCTCCTAGCATAATTACTGTTGACTTTTTATCATGTGAAAAGCTTCTTGAATAATCTTCCCTTCTTATTCCCCAAAAACGCAGGAAACCTTTACCAATCTAGGAAATAACATGTGCATATTTATTTTGGTACATTTTTGCTTAGCTAATTGTCTCATACCTTAGGACATAGCTAAATGACATTTTTACCAACCAATTAACACCATACAAGTGTTTTGTGCCCTTTTGCACTGACACTTTAATTTCTATGGCTCTTGAGCTCTTGGTCAAAATACTCATGCAAAAGGGAGTGCAAAATGTCTTAAAATATGTCGAGAAGGCACCTAAAAATCCCCAAATCAAATGACCAGAGTGCCCTTATAAAATATCCTCTTAACTTGGCTTATTTTGTAAGTTTTGTTGACTTTTCTCTCCCCCCTTGCTTAGCACGAATTTGAGGCTTATGAAAGAAGCTTTTGAGTCATCTTTATGATATAAACACATGCTTATGTGTTTCTCATAGCAATTGACTAAATTGCCCTTATTCGTGTCTTATTTCACAGATGTCTTCAAAATATCTTTACAAACTTGGCTTCTTCAGCAAGCTCTTTTGACTTGTCAACTCTTCATCCAAGTATGACATGTGGCAATTATGCATTAAATGTTTGTCATATCTATTTGACTTCCTTAACAAGCTTGACATACTTGGAGAACAAGCTAGACACGTGTTACATTTTTATTTGGCCAACACAAAAGTAGCTTTTTCACTTGTCATGATAATAGGACACGTGTCATGATCTTATTAGACCAACACAAAAGTATATTATCATTAGTTATCAAGACCTTACTTTATTAAAGACACGAATACTGAGACCCAACAAACGATGCCACATACTGATGTTTTCTAAAAAACGCAGGGCATACTCGACTGCCTTGAAAATGTCGTATGGTTACTTATACCAGCATATTTTTGCTCAACTAATTATCCTATACCTTATGACACTGTTAGGTGGAATCTTTTCCAACCGGATTTCTACCGTATAGGTCTTTTGTGCCCCTTTTTTCATTGGCACTTTAATTTCATGGCTTATACATACAAGGCTTATTGACCCATATAGCCGAGTTACTTAGTCCCTGAAAGATTTCCTATCTCTTGACATTCTTGGGACTCTTCTCGAACTGTTCTTAGTTGTCCGCCTACTCTAGGCTTATTCTCAATTCTCAAAGTCCAAAATTTAGGATATTATAGGGATTAAAGTGAAAATAGTAAGTCACATGCACACATCTTGATTTCTCAATACAAGCAGAGAAAAAGAAGAAAGCAAACATATCAAAGTGAAGAAAACAATTATTTTAAAAGGAAACTGAAGAAAGCCTAACTCCGGAGACTAAACCATCTTAGGGTGTATTTAATTTGAGGAAAGGGGATGAGAGGAGAGGAAGAGGAGGGTATGTTTACCTTATTTGGTTTGTCAGAGGGAGAGAGATGGGACAATATCATTTGTTTGGTTTGAGAGGGGAGAGGGAGGGTAATAATAATTAATTGACCATTTTACCTTTGCATGTTACTTTATTCTTTTATTATAGATTGTTTAAATTAATTTTCACTTGGATTTAAATTATATTAATTGTAATATGAGTATAAAAATGGTATTTTGTAACATCCCATTTTCTAAAGCGGAAATTTTTTTTTTTTTGCAATCAATCAGAGTCGAGCAATGGAGCGTAAGAGTAACTGATCATAACAAAACATGAAACATAGTGTAATATTGTATTGACATTACAGTGATCCTAAGGTTCGGAAATAATCGACAGAAAGGAAAAGAAAGCGATAAGATAAAGATGACTTCTTCCGCAAGTCACTCTGCTGCTTTCCCAGGACATCAATTCGCGGTCCTCCGGACCACGAAGCTATAGGCGAGATTCAATTCACCGCATTGAATCTCGGGTAGATTAACCTTATGCTCAAATAAAAACAGTATATATACAACGAGATATTCATGACATAACGGCAACATCTCATCGAAGTGTGACACGAGACGAACATAAGCACGAAGCAAATATGTAAGGTCTACACAACAACATTGTGACACGAGACGGGACATAAGCAATAAGCGTATGTAAAGTCCTACACATATATAGCCTGCACATTACTCTGTGCCACGAACACGTGTCCTCAGCGCTAGGAAAACTCAAAGCGGTATTATCATGTCTTATAACCCGTCTGGTTTGTATGTATAACGGCGACCCTAAGCGAGCCGGTATATGAACGTATCTATGACATATCTGTATATGAGAACTATAGGATTAGTGTTACGATGCGCGTCCGTACCTTCGTTGATGTACGTGGATGTTTACGCGAAGCGTACTTTCGACGAAACAGCGGTTCGTCCGACGACACGTTGGACAGCGTAACGGCGACAGATTAACGTTTTAGATATCCTATGAGAATAATGTCACTTCCATTAGTAATTTGACATTATAAGCGGCATTTTAGGTAAAAATTACCATTTTGCCCCTATACCCCTACTTGGCGGAATTTCGCCGGCGCTTCTTCTACAGGCTATTTTTTCCCAAAATTTCGCGAACTTCGACGCATTTATGATTTCTTGAAAATAAAGACTAAAATAGCCCTCCCATATGATACCCAATCATACTTGAAATTTAAAGGCTATTACTACCCCTAATTTTGAAAGAGCTATAAAAACTACAACTTTTCAGCGACTCGATCCCTACTATGTTTACACCTCGCATATTTTTCAACGCAAACAAGGCTCTAAAACATTTGTAGGAATCTTGTCACCTACTTTCTAAATCTAACTAACAATTCTACTAACTACTAAACTAAAAACTAAAGACTAAAGCCCGAAAGACTTACCGTTGAAGACTTCGGCAGAGCTTCCGCCTTGAACTTCTCTCTCTTCTTTCTCTCCTAGGAATTTCGGCCAAGGAGCTCAAAGAAGATGGTGTGCAGAATTTTGAAGGAGGGGGGGGTATTTATAGGGTTTAGATAAGGCATTGTTTGGCATTTTGGGTTATAAAAACCCATTTTCCCGATCGGTACCCGATTCGCGTGATTTCGGAGAATTCACAAAATTCTGGATTTACAACTCGAAGACATGTTCTCACTTAGTAGAAATGTCCAAGTTAACCTAAATTTTGATTCCATATAGGTCTCCAACGAGTCCGAGTTGAAGTTCCTCGAAAACGTGTCCGAACGCGTCGGTGTCGGAATTCGTTTTCGGAGATATCAATCTCTTCGAAATAATTCACTGATTCCAAATATGTCAAAATAAATTCAAACCCATTCCTAAATGTTGAGTTAGAATTTATTTTCCTCTTTTCAAAAAAATATGCCTATATGCATTTTTCCCTATTTTGTTTTATTAGGAAATGCACAAATGACTTCAAATTTGCTTAGTAAGAGTTTAACGGAAGACAAAATTCCACCGATCATTAATCTCTCTTGACTTTGAAATTCCTATTCCTAGATCTCTAGATAGGGTCCGTTTCCTAATTTAAATATTACTATTCACATATTTTACTTTAATTAATTATATTAATTAAATAATGTCAAGTTGCACATATTATTTTTGTTCTTATTTTTCATTCATTTTTTTCTCCTTGAGTCCAAAATGTCGGCTGGCCCCTTAATTTATTTAATAAATATTTATTTATTATTTATTTAATTATTTAATGATTTATTTATTTACTTTTTCCCAAAAATTCCACAAAATTACCTAATTGGTCCATTCTTGTATTTAGGCCTAAAAATACCTAAACTCAACTATTTTTCATAAAAATTTCCAATTAATTAGTAAATACATTTTTACTAATTTTCCACTAATTTCCACTAATTTTTGAGCTTCACATAATTATTATTGAATTTCCTTTGCTTATGCTTAAGTAATTAGCCCAATATTACTTAATTACTTCATTATCACTTCTTGATAATTTTCTTAATTACCATGCCTTATTACCTTCATACTTTGGTATTAACATTAGTATTCTCATGCCTCTTGCATTTTTAGAAATTACAAGGGTATTTTGGTCTTTTTATTACTTTTTGAGTATTCTTGCTTATTTTCTCCAAGTTCAAAATTTATAAAATTATCATAATTAGGGATAATATACTCTCCTAATTCACTTGGTCATTTTACTGCCTTTTGGTATTTTTCCATAATTTCCTAAGTCTACTTAGAAAATAGACTATAATTATACAAGACCGGAGATTGAAATTTCACTTATCGAAATATCCAACTTTTATTTATAATATTCCGAGATAAATATCCAGGGTATTACATTTCTCCCCCTTACACAAAATTTCGCCCTCGAAATTTAATCTATACTAACTAAACTTCGGGCCATGAACTCGGGTACTTTTCCTTCATGTCACTCTCGGTTTCCCAAGTTGCCTCTTCGGGTGTTAAACCCTTCCGGACCACCTTCACTATCGAATAGTCTTATTTCGAGCCGTTTCTCCTTATGATCAATGATGCGTTCGGCTCAACCATGAAGGTATTATCATGCCGTACTTCAACGTCTTCGTACTCAATGACATGACCTCGGTCAGGCTGGTATTTCTTCGGTTGTGACACGTGGAAACGTCGTGGAGATTACTCGGGTTCGGGGTAAGGCTATCGATAAGCTACTTCTCCTCGCTTAGCCAAAATCTCAAATGGTCCCACATACGTGGACTCGGTTTCTTCCTCTTAAGCGTTACTGCCGACACCGATTCTGGGAGATAACTTTAGAAATACATGGTCGCCGACATAAAACGTCGAGGTCTCCTCCTTTTGTCCGCATAGCTCTTACGTCTACTATGTGCGGCTAGGAGTCTCTTCTTGATCAACGCGATCGCTCGGAGGTTTGTTCAAGCATATCCGGCCCAAGTAATTGCTTTTCGAGATGAATCATCGGCATAATGGTGATTGACACTTCCGCCCATACAATGCCTCGAACGGGGCCATTTGTATACTAGCATGATAATCTGTTGTTATATGCAAACTCGGCTAGCGAAAGATGTTGATCCCAACTTCCTTTGAAATCCGGGGCACATGCTCGCGGCATATCCTCCAGCGTCCGAATCGTCCTTTCGATTGACCGTCGGTTTGAGGGTGATAAGCGAACGAACCTCGGCTTAGTCCCCATACCTTCGTGTAACGCTTGCCGAAACGGGATTTGAAACGCGTATCCCGATCGGAGACAATGCTCTTAGGAACACCATGTAATCTCACTATCTCTTTGATATAAATCCCCAATCGTTCGGAGAATAGTGGATCTTGATGGGAATGAAGTGTCTTGACTTGGTTAATCTGTCAACAACTACCCATATCGTATCATGATTCCTGATTTTGGGCAGACCTACCACAAAATCCATGGTTATGTTCTCCCATTTCCATTCGCGGCTCTAGTCCTTGCAAAAGACCGGGGGTCGACGGTGTTCAATCTTCACCTTCGACGGGTCAAGCACTTGGCCACGTACTCTATAACGTCTTTCTTCATTCCGGGCCACCAAAGTTCGGACTTCATACTCTGGTACATCTTGACCATGCACGGATGCGAGTGTATTTACTCTTGTGAGCCTCATCCATTATCTTCCGCCTTAATTCATTAGCGGCGGTACATAGATTCTCTTCTTGTACACGACCAATCCACTAGGTGATAGGTCATGGTCTTGGGTCTCACCTCGAGAGATCTTCTCACGTATCTCTTTTGCCCAATCATCTTGCTCTTGAGCTTTCTCAACTTCATCTCTCGAGATCATACTCCCTTGACTAACAAGAAGAGTTGCAAGATAGGCATCGGTGGTGCATGAAGACCCATGCGGACTTGATTGGATAGATTCGGATCTCGAAATCTTCCGGTAATTTCTGCTCTTGTATCATCATATATGCCACTGCACCGTCTTCTGCTAAGAGCATCGGCAACAACGTTTGCTTTTCTGGATGATACTTGATCTCCAGGGCTATAATCTTTGATCAACTCCATCCAACGACGTTGTCTCATGTTGAGTTCTCGTTGATCGAACAAGTATTTCAAACTTTTGTGATCACAATACACTTCTACGGTTACACACCTACAAGTAATGCCTCCATATCTTCAAAGCGAACACGATAGCCGCCGGCTCTAGATCGTGTGTAGGATAGTTTAACTCGTGAGGCTTCGGTGACGAGAGGCATAAGCCACCACTCGCCTGTTGCATCGGGACACATCCCAACCCTTGCCCACTGGCATCACTGTAAACAACATACTTCTCATCCGGATGCGGGATGATTAACACTGTGCTTTGTAGTCAATCTCTCTCTCGGTTTAAAGCTCTCCTCACGGTCATCTCCCATACAAAGGGTTGATTCTTCCTCGTAAGCTTTGTCAATGGAAGGGCTAGGCGAGAAATCCGTATGAATCTGCGGTAGTATCCTTGAGACCAAGAAAACTACGGATCTCCGTCACGAGTCTCTGGCCGTTTCCGGTCCCGAGCGCATCTACCTTGCTTGGATCAGCTGCAACTCCGTCGCTAGATATAACATGGCCCGAAATTTCACTTAGGCGGCCAAAATTCGCATTTGCTCGGTTTAGCATAGAGTTGCTTCTCCACAGTATGCTCAACACCTTTCGCAGATGTTCTTCATGCTCTTCTTTGCTCTTGGAATAGATGAGAATGTCATCAATAAACACCACCACAAACTGGTCTAGGTGTTGTCGGAAGATACGGTTCATATAATCCATGAATACCGCAGGTGCATTTGTCAATCCGAAGGGCATCACAAGAAATTCATAATGCCCGTACACAGGTCTGAAAGTTGTCTTGGAAATATCACCATCTTTAACTCGCAACGATGATATCCCGACGCAGATCAATTTTGGAGAAAACAGTGGAACCGGATAAGCGATCCAAAAGATCATCAATCCGGGAAGTGGGTACTTGTTTTTGACCGTTACTTTGTTCAATTCACGGTAGTCAATGCGAGTCGGAAGCTTCCATCTTTCTTCTTTACAAATAGCAGGGGCTCCCCACGGTGATACACTTGGGTCGAATGAACCCCTTCTTCAAAAGCTCTTCTAGCTGCTTCTTCAACTCCTGCATCTCGTTAGGAGCCATACGATACGGCGCCTTTGATATTGACCCTGTACCAGGCATCAAATCAATATTGAACTCCACTTCTCGGATAGGAGGTAACTCTGTAAGATCCTCTGGGAATACATCGGGAAAATCATTCACCACAGGGATATCCTGGAGTGAAAGATCAGCTCTGCTTTGGTGAAAAGAATACCATGTAGGCATGGCATCCTGCTTCACACATCGATCGACACGTAGCGGAGAGAAAGTTCGAGCTCACTTCAACTTTTTCTCCGGAAATGATATCTTCTTCTTGCCACGATCGATCATCGCACCGTTGGCCGTCAGCCAGTTCAGACCGAGTATGACGTCGATGCCGTGAAGAGGTAGACGGATAAGGTCCACTTTAGAAACTCGTCCATCCACGTTAGCAATACAATTTATACATGCGTCAGAAGCTAAAGATTTTACACCCAGTGGTGTAGATACTACCAAATCATAAGGTAAACTACGGGCATTCATTCCTAGGCGACTTGCACAATCATAGGAAATGAAAGAATGGCTGCTCCCGAATCATACAATGCCTCAAGTAGATTTCCGTTGAGAGAAATTGTACCTTGGACCATTTTCGGGATTGTCAAGCTTCGTGTCGGTAAGTGCAAAGATTCGGCCGGTGCTCGAGGTCTCGCCTCTGCAGCCTTCTCGGTACACTCCTGCTATAGTGCCGGGCTTATGACATCGAAAGCATATCTGCTTCCCTTCGCGATTCACTCCCGGGTGGTTCCTTTTGCACTTTGGGCACGTGCGGGATCCGGCGGTCTCGGATAATTTTGTTGTCCAGCTTGGAATGGCCTCTTATTCCCACCTTGGGGATTACTCCGGGCGCCTTCCTCTTTTGTGAAGAGTTCTCGCGGTTGGATCCACCTCGACCGACATTTTGGTTGTTGAAATTCCTTGATCTCGGAATCCTCCGAGATTGCGCTCGGTCATCCGACAAGTTTCCCTTGCGCTTGTCAAGTTACGGAATCGTTGGGACATGAGCCTTTCACCAATTTCATATTTAAGCCCATGAATTAGAATATTCACCATCTTGCTTTCATCGTTGCCCCTTCGAAGATGTCTTGAGTATCGGGACGAGGTTGGTGAACCGGGCGTAATGTCGTCGAAAGATTCCTCTGTCCTTGTCGGATATGGAGAAATTCCGACTCCTTGTTCATTCTCACTTGAAGGAGGAAATATTGCTCATGAAATTTCTCCAGAAATTTCCCCCATGTCACGGGACAGTCATTGGTCTGTAGGGTTTCTGTCGTGACTTCCCACCAACGGTCGGCATCTCCTTCGAGTTGGTAAATTGCTAGTTGAGCTTTGCGATTCTCGGGCGATCAATCACCCTGAATACCTTCTCTAGTCTTTTCAGCCAATCCTCCGCCAAGTCCAGCTTTCCTCGAAAATTTGGTGGCTTCAACTTACAGAATTGGTTCACCCAATACTGGGTATTCTTCTCCTTTCTTCCTCGTCGCGGAGGTGATTGTGATCTATCGGACTCCTCGGCATTTTCCTCTGGTCTTCCTCACTTTGATTGTCATTGTCCTCCTCCTCTTCTTCTTCTTCATTGTTATGCTCTTCCTCTTCGTGTTGACGTGCGTCCAATTGTCTTTGGGCTTCCTCATCCTGTTGATGTTGTCTTGCTAACGAGCATCAATGAGAGCCCTCTGCTCTTGGAGAGTTCTCCTCGGTTCTTGTACTTCGTTACTGTTCATTTGGTTTGGTATAGCATTTTGCTCGGGTATCACATCCCTTTGAGGTTGCCTGCCTCTGCCTCGACCTCGGCCTCTGCCTCGGCCCCTACCTCTTGGTGCACCGGCACCTCTTATGATGGCCATGTTTTAACTTTTCCTTTATATCAAATAACGGATAAGTGTCAGAACAATAACACAACACATGGCATCAAGTCAAATATATTTTCATATTAGATGTAATGTACATGCTAACGTATACTACATCATCCAGTTGGTTTATGACCAGTGGTTATATCGTATGTCCACACATTGTCGTCATCAGATGAATGATCTGAGCCAACAGGTTTCTCTGGTTCTAAGGCATACTAGCCATTGACTCTACCCTAAGTCAGGATCATATTTTGGTTTGGGGTCATTAGAAATATCAGGGTTTCGTCTTCGTCCCGCCGTCTCTGGAATTACGGATCTACTCGTGTTACGTCCTATTATTACGGGATAGAAGATCTACGACTTTTTGTTTCTGTCCATCACTACCTATTACACCAGTGTCATATCAGTACTCATTTTCAAAAAAAATGCTCAAAGTTTAAAAGACTTAAGAATCTAACTCCGTTATCCGAACAGAATGGCCAGGTAAGTGTCTACCATGGGGGCCTCACCGGGTTAGCGGTGATCGATTGGCACACCCACGTAGACTAGCCTTGCCTTCGGCACCAAACCGTTCGTGGTAACATAGTTAAACACTTGCCAGAAAGATTGCTCTGATACCATAAAGTGTAACATCCCATTTTCTAAAGCGGAATTTTTTTTTTTTTTTTTTTGCAATCAATCAGAGTCGAGCAATGGAGCGTAAGAGTAACTGATCATAACAAAACATGAAACATAGTGTAATATTGTATTGACATTACAGTGATCCTAAGGTTCGGAAATAATCGACAGAAAGGAAAAGAAAGCGATAAGATAAAGATGACTTCTTCCGCAAGTCACTCCTGCTGCTTTCCTCGGACATCAATTCGCGGTCCTCCAGACCCTGAAGCTATAGCTGAGATTCAATTCACCGCATTGAATCTCAGGTAACGGTTAACCTTATGCTCAAATAAAAACAGTATATATACAACGAGATATTCATGACATAACAAAGCAACATCTCATCGAAGTGTGACACGAGATGAACATAAGCACGAAGCAAATATGTAAGGTCCTACACAACAACATTGTGACACAGACAGGACATAAGCAATAAGCAGTATGTAAAGTCCTACACATATATAGCCTGCACATTACTCTGTGCCACGAACACGTGTCCTCAGCGCTAGGAAAACTCAAAGCGGTATTATCATGTCTTATAACCCGTACAAGGCTGTATGTATAACGACGACCCTAAGCAATGACATATCTGTATATGAGAACTATAGGATTAGTGTTACGATGCGCGTCCGTACCTTCGTTGATGTACGTGGATGTTTACGCGAAAGCGTACTTTCGACGGAAACCGGTTCGTTCGACAATGGCACGTTGGACGTAACGTAACGGCAGCAGATTAACGTTTTAGATATCCTATGAGAATAATGTCACTTCCATTAGTAATTTGACATTATAACTGGCATTTTAGGTAAAAATTACCATTTTGCCCTATACCCCTACTTGGCGGAATTTCGCCAGGCGCTTCGCTACATAGGCTATTTTTTTCCCAAAATTTCGCCAGAACTTCGACGCATTTATGATTTCTTGAAAATAAAGACTAAAATAGCCCTCCCATATGATACCCAATCATACTTGAAATTTAAAGGCTATTACTACCCCTAATTTTGAAAGAGCTATAAAAACTACAACTTTTCAGCGACTCGATCCCTACTATGTTTACACCTCTGCATATTTTTTTCAACGCAAACAAGGCTCTAAAACATTTGTAGGAATCTTGTCACCTACTTTCTAAATCTAACTAACAATTCTACTAACTACTAAACTAAAAACTAAAGACTAAAGCCCGAAAGACTTACCCGTTGAAGACTTCGGCGAGCTTCCGCCTGAACTTCTCTCTCTTCTTTCTCTCCCTAGGAATTTCGGCCAAGGAGCTCAAAGAAGATGGTGTGCAGAATTTTGAAGGAGGGGGGGGTATTTATAGGGTTTAGATAAGGCATTGTTTGGCATTTTGGGTTATAAAAAAACCCATTTTCCCGATCGGTACCGATTCGCGTGATTTCGGAGAATTCACAAAATTCTGGATTTACAACTCTGAAGACATGTTCTCACTTAGTAGAAGTGTCCAAGTTAACCTAAATTTTGATTCCATATAGGTCTCCAACAGTCCAGTTGAAGTTCCTCGAAAAACGTGTCCGAACGCGTCCGGTGTCGGAATTCGTTTTCGGAGATATCAATCTCTTCGAAATAATTCACTGATTCCAAATATGTCAAAATAAATTCAAACCCATTCCTAAACGTTGAGTTAGAATTTATTTTCCTCTTTTCCAAAAAATATGCCTATATGCATTTTTCCTATTTTGTTTTATTAGGAAATGCACAAATGACTTGAAATTTGCTTAGTAAGAGTTTAACGGAAGACAAAATTCCACTGATCATTAATCTCTCTTGACTTTGAAATTCCTATTCCTAGATCTCTAGATAGGGTCCGTTTCCTAATTTAAATATTACTATTCACATATTTTACTTTAATTAATTATATTAATTAAATAATGTCAAGTTGCACATATTATTTTTGTTCTTATTTTTCATTCATTTTTTTTCTCCTTGAGTCCAAAATGTCGGCTGGCCCCTTAATTTATTTAATAAATATTTATTTATTATTTATTTAATTATTTAATGATTTATTTATTTACTTTTTCCCAAAAATTCCACAAAATTACCTAATTGGTCCATTCTTGTATTTAGGCCTAAAAATACCTAAACTCAACTATTTTTCATAAAATTTCCAATTAATTAGTAAATACATTTTTACTAATTTTCCACTAATTTCCACTAATTTTTGAGCTTCACATAATTATTACTGAATTTCCTTTGCTTATGCTTAAGTAATTAGCCCAATATTACTTAATTACTTCATTATCACTTCTTGATAATTTTCTTAATTACCATGCCTTATTACCTTCATACTTTGGTATTAACATTAGTATTCTCATGCCTCTTGCATTTTTAGAAATTACAAGGGTATTTTGGTCTTTTTATTACTTTTTGAGTATTCTTGCTTATTTTCTCCAAGTTCAAAATTTATAAAATTATCATAATTAGGGATAATATACTCTCCTAATTCACTTGGTCATTTTACTGCCTTTTGGTATTTTTTCCACAATTTCTTAAGTTGATTACCCTTTTCAGGGGCATTTTGGTCATTTTGGCTCTTTGACCCTTAAACTCCCTAATTTCACGCAGAAATTCTACTTAGAAAATAGACTATAATCATACAAGACCGGAGATTGAAATTTCACTTATCAGAAATATCCAACTTTTATTTATAATATTCCAGATAAATATCCGGGTATTACATATTTTTATAAAGCTAATATAATGAATACTTTAAAAATACTAAATTAACAAATTGTTTCTTTTATCCATAAACATCTTCACTTTGCCCATTGATTCATTACTTTTTGGGTAGAAGTGTTCAACTTTTAATTATTTAAACAATTTTCATCCAAATTTTGCATCTACTTATTCTTAACTCACAATTTCATCTAAATTTTATATCCCTATGTAATTCATCAATGTAATGAAATGAGTAGGCTTTATTTTGAGCATAAAAAATTGTAAAAGTCAATAATGCAAAAATACTATTTTTTTTTTTTATAAAGAGATGACAAAATATTCAATAGTTTACATATGAACAGGTGATTTTGAGCATAAAAAATTGTAAAAGTCAATCATGCAACAAAACTATTTTTTTAATAAAGTGATGACAAAATATTCAATAGTCTACATATAAACATGTGATTACAACATGCTCAAATGCCTATTTTGAGCATGTAACAAAATATTTAGAAGTGTACATACCAACAAGTCATCACTACATGGTCAAATATCTATTTTAAGCATGTAACAAAATATTTAAAAGTGATAACTAATACTTTTGAGCATCAACCAAAATATATATAAGTTATCACCAACTAATTAAAGTGAATTATAGGACATCTTCATGATCACCATTTTCCTGGCTGAAGGTGGGCCACTCAGATGCTATCCTCTTGTCAATATCACCCATGAGAAAACAATATATGTCAGGTATTCATTCACTATCACATCCACATTTTTCAAGAATTTTCCAAAGCTTATTCACTTGACAATTGTGACACTTGCATCCTTGTGGTGGAGGCTTTTTGTAAAACCAAATTTCCTTGAATTAATGCGTCAGTTCCTCTATTAATTGCTTCAGCCATTGCAGCAAACAACTGGTTCTAAGAATTCACAAAATCTATTATACACAAAAAAGTTTAGGTTTCCAACAGTTTATGGAAGAAATTTTCCCGTACAGCAAACAACTTCTATTGAAAATTCACAGAAAAAGATATCAGTACCTTCATATTTCCCATGCACTAAATCACAGTTGGATAAGCCAAAAACTTCTTGCGTAATAACCCTTCCCTGAGAATGGAATGAGCACTACTTCAGTTGTTATATGAACAAAAGATTCCATGAAACTAAAATAAATCAAACTCATCAAGCAAGAAATTTTGGAAGGAGACAAGCTACTGTCAGTAGAGTAACCCCACACAGGCTCACTAATTCTGCAACAAATTACATGAAACAGATAATCTCCTCCCAAGTGAGTCAAGGAACCATCCCACCTAACGATGAAAGACTAGTGTAAGCACAAATAATAAAGGTTTTTACTATTTTCTCACGCAAAATTCCATTTCATCGGTTGCATATCACGTGCAACCATTAACAAGAAAGTGATATTCAGAGAAGAATAAAAGATGTACGAAACTCCACAAAACTCAACAAATATGGTTCTATAACAAGCAGGATAAATGTATAATGCAATTATAGTCAGCATAAAGTACAACAGTTGTAAGTAAAAATGACTGAGTTTCAAAAGAATATTCTTACACAATCCCCCCCCCCCTTTTTTTCCTTTTTGCAGTGCACCTAGAGCATTATTTTTGAGCAAAAGACATTTCCTAGTTTGCAGTGCACCTAGAGCATTACTAGCATAATATGGCGTGAGAGGATTTAATCATTTCAGCCTTGGGAGTTAGATACTCGGGAAATAGGTACTCTGTCTTTAATCTAAGACATATTTAACTAATTAAATTAAATTAAGAAGGTTCATTAAGTTGGTTGATATGTCATTTCTTTCTTATAACGTTCTGATCATCTTTATTCATCAGTAGACTTGGATTTCTTTTTTCGGTTTCTCTTTTCAAGATTACAATTTTATGTTTTAACTTGAAATAATTATTCATCTCCAGGTAAAATTATGGTTGACCAAGCTGCTTCTCTACCAACTACTGGGGATAGTGCAAGGCAAGTGTGACCAATAATCCTTCATCAGTTGCAACTGGGAAAAGGAAAGCTATGAAGCAAAGATCCAAAGTGTGGGACCACTTCACCAAATTTGTGAATGATGCTGGTGAGATAAAAGGTAAGTGTAATTACTGTGCAAGTGTTCTTGCTTGTGATCCAAAATCTAATGGAACCACTGCCCTAAATAATCATTTTGCGAATGTTTGTAAGAAGAAGCCCCCTCCTGAAGAACTTAAACAAAGTCATTTAAACTATAATGCTGAAGGTGATAAATTCAGCCTTGTGAATTGGAAATTTGACCAAGATGGTATTAGGAAAGCCTTGGCATCTATGCTAATTGTTGATGAATTGCCTTATAAGTTTGTTGAGGGTGTTGGGTTTAAAAATTTTATGTTGTATGCCCAGCCAAAATTTAAAATTCCATCAAGATAGACAATAGCTCGTGACTGTTTTAGTTTTTATATTGACGAAAAAATGAGATTTAAAGATTATTTGGAACAAAAAAAAAACAAAGGGTTTGTCTTACTACTGACACTTGGACATCTATCCAAAGAATTAATTACATGTGTATTACTGCCCACTTTATAGATGACAAATGGTCATGAAAAAGAGGGTTTTGAATTTCATTCCTATATCTAGTCATAAGGGGAGGGACATTGGAATTGAAGTTGAGAAGTGTTTGCTTGAATGGGGTATTGAAAGGGTGCTCACAATTACTGTAGATAATGCTAGTTCTAATGATATGTCAATTGAATATTTGGAAGGCAAAATTGTAAGGTGGGGGCATTCAGTTATGAAATGTCAGTATTTGCATATGAGATGTATGGCACACATAATCAATTTGATTGTCAGTGACGGGCTAAAAGAAGTAGGACAATCAATTAAAAAAGTTAGAGAGGTTGTTCGCTTTATTAGACAGTCACCACTGAGAATGAGAAAGTTTAAAGAGAGCTGTGTTGATGAGAAAATTCAGAGCAAGCAAATGTTATGCTTGGATGACCCTACTAGGTGGAATTATACCTATTTGATGTTAGAGACTGCTCAAAAATTTGAGGCAACCTTTAAGAGGTATGAGGACAAAGATCCATACTTTCGTTTTGATCTTGAAGATGAGGTGCCTGAAAAGGAAGATTGGAAGAATGTTAGGAGGATGACTATGGTGTTGAGTCATTTTTATGATTTGACTAATCGAATTTCTAGATCTTTATATGTCACTTCCAATAACTTCTTCCGTGAAATTTACATGGTTTATCGTTTCTTGAATGAGTGGACAAAAAGTGATTTGCTGGAGTTATCTAATGTGGCAAGTACAATGAAGGAGAAATATGACTAGTATCGGGGAGATCCTATGAAGATCAATAAACTTCTTTATATTGCCACTGTTCTTGACCCCCGATATAAGCTAGATTGGGTGCAATTTGCTCTTTGTAAGATGCATACACGTGCTGTTGGGGAACATTTGGGGGTGCATATTAAAGAAGTCTTGATTTCTTTATATAATGAATACAATCAGGTTATTTCTCCTTCAGTCCAGCCTAAAACGGGACCATCAAATGGCATACAAGATCTTCTTGATGATGATGACCCTAGTTTAAAAGTTAGAAAATTGCTTGATATTGAGGAGCAATTATTCATGGGGATGAGCATTTTGGTGAAAGGACTAGTAGAACAAAAGTGGATAAATATTTAAATGAAGAAATTGAGCCTAGAAAAGATGATTTTGATATATTAAGTTGGTGGAGGGTGAATAGTCCTAGAATCCCTATTCTTTCTCAAGTAGCAAGAGATGTGTTGTTGCTTCTGAGTCTACCTTCAGCACTGGAGGAAGAGTTATAGATTCATTTAGGAGCTCTTTGACACCTAAAGCTGTACAATCACTAATTTGTGCTCAAGATTGGGTTAGGCACTCACTTAACTATGTTGCAGAAGTAGGAGACGATGATTTCCAACAAATAGAACTTAGTAATACTTTTTACATCTATTTTCTATTTTTATTAGAATAATATTTATTATGATCTTTCAAGGGACTTCTAATTTTGTTTTTTATTAAATTTTCAAAAAAATTGCATTGGAGGCAACTGTTGACATATAGTGGATGCAATGCAAATATCTTTGTAAGTAATTTTTCATTATCTTTATATTTTGTTAATATTTATTAGATTATTTATTTTCTTTTTATTTGATTTATTCTTGTTTTAATTTGTAGGTTGCTCTCAATATCTTTCTTTTGCAGGTTTTATTTTTATCTTGGCTTGATAATTGAATATTTTATACACTTCTTTTTATCTCTTGATTAGCAATTTAGGACTCTTTAGTTAATAAATAATAGCTTTTATGTTCATTTGGGCTTTGGGCCTTTGATTACATTTTAACCATTTTTAATAATAAAATTCCAGTTTTACATTGCTTCACTATTTTTACCATAACTCTTGAACCAGACATAGGATTTGCCTCATTTTTGTCTCATATTTCAGATGATTCAAAGAGCTACAATTGTTATGAATACACAAAGAGAAAATTCGGACAAGAGGGCAGTCAAATTTGGAGCCAAAGTCAGATGTACAATTCTGGATTTTTTATTTGGGCTCAAATTTTGTAATTAAAGTCCACTTTTATTTTATTTCCATTTTGGGCTGGACCATTAGAGCCCATTTCGTTTTTAGGTTAACTTTAAGTTAGTGGCAGCCACAAACACATTCATTCACGTTTTTATTATTCTGTGGATCAAAACAGAAGTTTTGAAATTCTCTCAACTTTTCTTCAAATGTTCTTCGCGTTCTTCGTGTTCTTTGTCTATTCTTCGTTTTTCCCAGTCATGCTCGGCTAAACTTCTATGATTAACCTAACGTTGATGATTCCATGATTCGTCCAGAGAGCTTGTGCTTAATCGGTAACTTTACTCGATTCGGTTTTCATCTTATCGGATTCGATTTCTATTCGGTTTTCATCTTATCGGATTCGATTTCTGGAAATAGTTCGAATATTAGATTTAATATTTAGTTTGGTTCATCCCAAGGACTGAGTTCGAACTAGGTTACAGTGTTGCTGTGCGATTGCATAGTGAGACGCCACTGTTCGGACATATGCTAGACGATCGTCTAGTCGAGGGATTCTCTGGATGAATGCAGAGATTTTGGTTCATCCAGAACCAAAAGTGAGTTAGTTATTATTTCGTTCAATGACGGAAGTTCTTCGAATCTAAACATTGGGTTAATCGTTTTTAATCTGTTTCTGCATATTTCGTTCTATTTCATTTTATTTTCTTTTTCAATCTGTTTGAATAAAAAACCCCCCATTTTTACCGTTTCTATGTCGTTGTTGTTGTTAATCAAACCTGCTGCAAGTTCGTTGGGGAAACGACCCAGGTTTCCTATTTCTGCAAATCATTTTCGAACTTGGTTATTTTGGGAGATACGGCAAATCATCTTTCCATGGCTCTGTGATGGATGAGTTGCTGTAGTTGTTTGTGTTTATGACGTAGTTAGAAACTTAGAATTTGTGATATTGCTGGTTGCTAGCTTGCTGCCATGTTTTGTATAATTTTGTACACTTTGTTCTGCCATTTTATGTTGGCTCTGTGATGGATGAGTTGTTGATTGCTGGCTTGCTGCCATGTTTTGTATTTTGTTATGCTGGCAAGAATTTTGTCTCTGTTGATTTTGTCACTGCCTGGTTGCTGGCTCTGTGACGGATTTATTCCATGGGATGTGCTTTCTGGTTTAGAACTGGCATATAACTATAGCTTCCAATATGTTGTTGTAGAGTACTAGAGTGTGACTCAAGTCTGTTGTCTGCAATTTTTTTGTGTAGGAAAATTTCTTAAAGTTGTATTTGTTCATGTGTACAGGGAGGGGAATTCCTATGCAGATGCATTGGCGCCAATTATAGTTTTGTACAGGAGGAGAGCTATGTTAGATTGTTAGTTATGTATAGCCTCCTCTGGTCAGAGATGAGATAGGTACAGCTGTTACTAGATCTATGATGTTGTAGTTGGTTTGGGCTTTCGCCCCACTTTTTTTTTTTTTTTTTAAAGTATACTATAGTCAAGTTGCACTCAATAGTCAATATTGTAGATTGATTCAGCAAAAAATAAAAAATAAAAAGAAAAAAAGAAGGCCCACAATAAGGCCCAACTGAAGCCCAAAAACGAAATTAACTGAAAAACTGAACCGAAATATTTCGGTTAGTTCGGTTCGGTTTTTATGTTACTTCGGTTTCGGTTCAATCGTAAAAATGCACACATTTCGGTTTTTCGGTTTTTACCGAACACCGAACTGAAAAACCGAATGCTCATCCTTTGGTAGAAGTGTTCAACTTTTAAATATTTAAACAATATTCATCCCAAATTTTTCATCCACTCATTCTTAACTCACGATTTCATCTAGATTTTATATCCCTATGTAATTCATCAATGTAATGAAATGAACAAGTTTTATTTTGAGCATAAAAAATTGTAAAAGGTAATAATGCTAGAAAACTAAGTTTTTTTTTTAATAAAGTGATGACAAAATATTCAATAGTCTACATATGAGCAAGTGATTACAACATGCTCAAAGGCCTATTTTGAGCATGTAACAAAATATTCAATAGTCTACATATGAACAAGTGATTTTGAGCATAAAAAATTGTACAACTCAATAATGCTTAAAAAAACTATATTTTTTTATTTTATAAAGTGATGACAAGATATTCAATAGTCTACATATAAACAAGTGATTACAACAAGCTCCAATGCCCATTTTGAGCATGTAACAAAATAACTAAAAGTGTCCATACCAACAAGTCATCACTACATGCTAAAATATCTATTTTAAGCATGTAACAAAATATTTAAAAGTGATAACTAATACTCAAAAGCTATATTTTTTGAGCATCAACCAAAATATATGTATGTAAGTCATCACCAATTTAAGTGAATTATAAAAGATCTTCATGATCACCATTCTCCTCTTATCAATATCACCCATGAGAAAGCAATATATGTAAGGTATTCTTTCACTATCACATCCACATTTTTCAAGAATTTTCCAAAGCTCATTCACCTGACAATTGTGGCACTTACATCCTTGTGGTAGAGGCTTTTTGTAAAACCAAATTTCCTTGAATTAATGCATCAGTTCCTCTATTAATTGCCTTAGCCACTGCAGTAAACAACTGATTCTGAGAATTTACAGAATCTATTATACACAAAAAAGTTTAGGGAAGAAAATTTCCCGTGCAGCAAACAAAAATATATCAAACTCTGGCAAGAAAATTTTGGAAGGAGACAAGCTACCTTCAGCAGAGTAACCCCATCCAAGCTCATTGATTCTGCAACAATTGACACGAAACATATAATCTCCTCCCATGTGAGTCAAGGAACCATCCCATCTAACGATGAAAGACTAGTTTAAGCACAAATAATAAAGGTTTCTACTAATTTCTCACGCAGAATTGCATCTCAAATGCATATCAAGTGCAACCATTAACAAGAAAGTGATATTCAGAGAAGAATAAAAGATGTATGAAACTCCACATAACTCAACAAATATGGTTCTATGATAACTAGTATAAATGTATAATGCAATCACAGTCAGCATAAAGTACAACAGTTGTAAGTAAAAATGACATTGAGTTTCAAAAGAATTTTCTTTTTGCAGTGCTTTCTGATAGACAAATTAAAGTTACAAGAAGATAAATCATTTTCATACTAGATCTAATTATCTTAAGTTCTGGTTGGTTATTTCAATTAATCGATGCATTTTTATCTGGGTATCTAATGATGCCAAGCTACATATACATGCCAAGTTTCCTATTATGTTATGTTTTACTGAGCTTCTTCATCAAGAAACATATCAATGAAGTTGTTCGCGAAGATACATATTCATTGTAAGAAACCAAGAAATTGAAATCGTAATTTTGGAAATTGTTGGATTCAAACGCATCAATAGGATTAAATATATTACAAAGTAACACAATATGTTTAAAAGCATAATCTATATTTGCCTAAGGTAGCTATAGTGTACCAAAGTCTAACTTAATAGATGAAATGTAGAATAGAAGAGAGATACATACCGATCAAGTAATGGGTTATGGGTAATTTATTTATGATGAGTGTCATTCTTTGTAGATTCCAAATTCAACTGGGCCAGAGATCGTAGCAACTCATTGACATCATAAGATGTGTTGGGCTCAGAATTCATTGGAATAGATTGATCAATTGAATTCTTTGTAGATTCCAAATTCAGTTGGGCCAGAGATCGTAGCAACTCATTGACATCATGAGATGTGTTGGGCTCAGAATTCATGGGAATAGATTGATCAATTGAAGAGACCTTCTTTGTTGAAGGGAATTGTTGTTGGTCATCGTCAATATTTTGATGCCTCTTTGTTCGCATAAATCGACGCCTCTTTGGTCGCTTACTTACCTTTAGTTTTTCTTCTTGAAGGAAGTTTGTGTACTCAGAGGCATATATTGGACGAACTCCACATTCTTCGATCAAACACTCATCAATGATTAATCCGCTCCATTCATCGAGCAAACCATAGCCAAGATAAAATGAAAAGCTATGGTCAAGCTTGGCATCACAACCTTTTCCCTGTCGAAGACCCTTTAGTACACATTCACTGTAGAAGGGATCATACCATATAAAAACATTATCTGAGTTCCATTTTTTCATTAAATAGTGCCATCCACTTGGACCATCGAATTTGCCATCACAATTACATGTGGAGTAACATTGATCCCTTTCTTCTGAGGAGAAATTAGGTATAACAAAGCAGAAAATGAAACCCATCAATTTTTCATAATCTAGAGCAAGTTGAAATCTCACTTCTAAATAATGAAAATGATCTTTCCTCGAACTTTTGTAAGTAAACCATTCTGGAATATTACTTCCTACAAGATTGCCACATTTTCTTGTGTTCGATAAGAAATTAGCATATTTTAGTATTCCGTGAAATGAATTCTCATCGACATCTTGACAATTCTCTTTATGGGCACCCAAGTTTGCCTCCAATTCCATCTGTTGAATGAATTTGCTATATTCTGAGGCATATATTGGGCAAACTCCACATGCTTCAATAACACCATCAACAAACTTCTTACTTCCTTTTACAACAGAGAATTCAAATGACATGTTTGGCCAATAATTGGTGTTTTGGCCATCCATTGTTTTGAGCATTATGAACATGTCAGAAACACACCATAGAAAAACATGATGTGAATCAAAATCTGTCATCTCTCCTAGAAATGGTAAGCATTCGACCTCCTTACCATCATAATAAAGTTGGCATTCCAAGTCACCATGACCACGAGCGTGGTGAGAAAGAACAGAACAGAGAACGAAGCCAATTAGGTCGGTTGTAGTTGAAGGCAGCTCAATTGATATATTGTTGGAAGCATCTATTCTCTGACTAGATTTAAACCACTCTGGAACTTTTCTTCCTGGGTAATAAAACTCACATGCTTGACGTAAGTCACTCTCACAAAACTCACTCACTTGACTTGTGTAGATTGCTCGCTTCAATGGGAAACAGGCACTTTCCATATAGTGATTCTCCAATTTCAAGCAATCTTTTAGAAGTAGGGACGTCAGATGTGGTGCCGTTGCCAAATTGGGTACAAGCTCTAGTGATATGCAACCATTAGCATCAACTTCTTCGATGAAAAATGGTAGTTCTGGCAGAGAACGAAGTCTTCTACAATTGCTCAAGTTAATGTATGCTAGATTTAAAAGATGTTTGATGCTAGCAGGCAGGCTCTCTATATTACTTCCTTTCAAATCCAATGAACGTAATGAGAATAAGGAGCCGATGGATTCATGGAGTTCATACAATTGTTCACATTCATCAAGAATAAGCGTAGAAAGATTTCTGAGATAGCTAACTGAAGATTCAATGTGAGAAGTGAGTTGTAGTGTCTTTAATGATGTGCAGTTTCTGGCTTGTAATTTGTAATACCCTAAAAATCATATTTATGATAAATATCATAAATTAGGAAATTAAAGTGTCAAATGACGAAAATGCCCTTATGGTGCATAAAATGACTTAGGAAAATTATGAAAAATCCTAAGAGGCAGTAAAATAATTATTAAAATTGAGGGAATATATGATCTCTAATTTTGGGAATTTAATAAATTATAACTATGGAAAAATTCAAAGAGAGGAATTAAAAAGTATTGAAATGACCAAAATGCCCCTGAAATTGTTAATATAATGCATGAAACATAAAATATCAATGTTAGAGCAAAAGTTATGAGATAAAGGGTTATCCTAATTAAGGAAATTATCAACAAATGTTAAGGGATTAATTAAGTGATTATTAGCTAATTACTTAAGCTCAAACGAGAGAAAATCCAAAGGAAATTAAGTGGAACTCATTAATTAAATATTAATTAATGAAAATTAGCATAAATGTATTTACTAATTAATTGGAAAATATGAAGAAAAATATTTGAGATTAAGTATTTTTGAGCTTGAAAACAAGAATGGACCAATAGGAAATTTTGTAGGATAATTATATAAAGTAATTATAATATAGTAATTAAAATAAATGGAAAATAAAATAAAAATATATAAATAAAAAAAGACCAGCTGTAGTTGGTCGACATACTTGAATGATTGGGATGAATGGAATAGGTTGGAAGAAATTATAAAACACTTGATTAATAAATTAATTAAATAAAATAGTAAAGAGGAAAATAAACACCGATAGAAATTGAATCCTATCTAGAGAACCAGGAACAGGATTTCTAAAGTTAGTAAAGAATATGAAAGAGTGGATTTTTATCTTGAATTAGACTTTCCGGAAGTTAATTCCGAGGTCGGTAGAGCATTTTCCTAATAAAACGAAATAGAGAAAAATGCAGATAGTCACAATTTAGAATTTGAAGAAAATAAATTCTAACTCAACATCTGGAGATAAGTTGAGAATTATCTGGACATATTTGGAGTCAGTGAATTTCTGTCCAGAAGTTAGGGTTTCCGAAAACGATTTCCGTAACCGGGCACGTTTTTTGAGAATCTTCGGCTGGACCGTTGAAGCCCGGTATAGAATCATAAATTAAGTTTACTTAGATACTTCTAATGAGAGAGAAGATCTTCAAAGTTGTGAATCCAGAATTTTGAGATTACGCGATTCGAACACCGATCGGGACTTTATCGGTGCAAAACCTTCTAGATTGTGCAAGTTGGCAACAAAATTATCACATTTCCTTGACTTTGGAGGCAAGGGCAGGTCGGCATGCAGTTTCCATGGAGGAGAATGAATTTCAAAAAGTAGTATTAATTCCATGGCCAAAAATGAATTTGAAGGTTTGGAGAATTACCGAAATGCCCTCGCGTTTTTCCCTATAAATACCCCTTGCTCCTTTGTGTTTCTTCACACCATTCTCACAAGAGAAAACCGAAATTTAGAGAGAGGTTAGAGAGAAGGAGGAGCCGGGGAAATTTGCAACGAAGCTCTGGGTAAGTTTTTCGGTACTTAAGCTTTCGTAGTTCTTTCGGTAGTTAGAGTAGAAATGCTAGTTTAGTCTTTAATCTTCCAAGTATGATTAGATATCATATGCTAGGGGTATTTTAGTCAATAATTTCTAAAATCATGATTGGGTCGAAGTTCTGTGAAAATTTTGGAAAATTGAAGCCAAAGTAACGAGGTGGGCGAAATTCCGCCGATTAGGGGTATAGGGGCAAAATGGTAATTTTTTACCTAAAATGCCTGTTATACTGTCAAATCATTAATAAAAGTGATATTATCATTATAGGATATCAGTAACCTTGTTCCGTTGTCATTCTGCCGTTGTTCCGCTATTTTTCTGTCAAAACGACCGTTTTCCGTCAAACGTGCAGAAATACAGTCAACAAAGGTACATTCTCGTACTGTAACACTAACTCTGATGGTTATTGTATGCATATATGTGTTTCCACTGTCATGTCTGTACTCTGATCGTACTATTGTCTGTCATTCGACTGTACTATTGTCTGTACTCTGACTGTACTATTGTCTGTACTCTAACTGTACTATTATCCGTCATGTATTACATCCGACTGTATTATTGTTTGTCATACCTTAACTTTAATCCGACTATATTGTTATTGCCGTGCATATCTGATTATGTACATTTCTCATTGTGCCTTAACCTTACATCCGATTGTATTGTTATTGCCATGCATATATGATATGTATACCCTATGTCTGACCATAGTAAATGTACCCTATGTCTGACCATAGTAAACATTGCCAAATTTCTGTGAATGTCTGTCATACATATATGGTGTATATAAACATGAGGTTAACCGTTACCTGGGGTTCGATGCATGAACCTCAGCCCTTAATATAGCTTCAGGGTCGGGTGGACCGAGGATCGAGGAGAAGGACAAGTAGCACGCCTAGAAGTCCCAGCTGAAGACTTCTATCTTTTGTTATGTACTTTTGAAAACACTCGGAATCTTATTTCGTTGCTGTAATCTGCCGGACTTACGACATTTTGAATACAAGTATCAGTTACTCAACTACTCCGTTGCTCTACTCTGATGATTTTGAAACAATGTTTTGATAAAAAAAAATTTATACTGCTTGTGAAAATGGGATGTTACAATTTTGGTATCAGAGCAGTAGTCCTGGCATGAATTTAACAAAGTTATTACGGACAGTTTGGTGCCGAAGGCAAGGCTAGTCTACGTGGGTGTGCCATTAAGTCGCCGTGAACTCGGTGAGGCCCCCATGGTAGACAATTATCTGGCCATTCTGTTCGGTTAACGGAGTTAGGTTCTAAGCCTTTTCAAAATTTGGAGCATGATTTGAAAATGAGAACTGATATAGCCTAAGTCGGTGTATCATCTTACTTCGGTGTACCAGTCTGTACCGGTATACCATCCTGAACCGATGTACCACTCTCTGTCGGTGCATCACTCCGATAACTCTGATAACACCAATGTCAGTCTCTGATGACCCTGATATCAGTCTCTGATAACTTTGTTAATCGTCAGTTTGAACTGGACGATGATTCTTTCCTAGCACTGAGCTTATATGTGAAGATAGGCCACGCCGGATGAAACTCTGAGACCGACAAAGATAGGTACATGCAGTATTTGACTCATGTAGATGAATGCCCGATACGTGTTTCCGTACCCATTTTTAGGAAAAACGAACCAGCGAAATTCTGAACAAGAGACATGTTGCGAGTGTCTATTCGATACAAGTATGAACACAAAGTGCGATAGAAATTGTGATATTATCATCGTAGTATTCCTTTACATCTAACGTTTCCCTCATGAAGGAGAAGAGAACAAGACATGGAAAATGTGAGAGGAGCCGGAGCTCCCAGAGGCCGAGGCAGAGGCCGAGGTAGAGGCCGAGGTAGGGGACGAGGTAGACAACCCCGAGTAAGAGCGATACCTGAACTCGAGCACAACCAAGTTCCGAACCAACCGAAACAGAACGAGATGCAGGAGATGAGGAGAGCACTGTAAGAGCAGAGGGCTTTGATAGATATACTCCTGGAAGAAAGACGGGAAAGGCAAAATGAAAGACAAGCTGAGAATGAACAACCATCTGAAGAAGAAGAAGAAGAAAACGAGCAAAGAGATGAGCACGATGAGGAACCTGAAGAGTCTGATAGGTCCCAATCACTTCCTCGACGAGGGAGAATTGTGGAAACTACCCAGCACTGGGTCACTCAGTTTTGCAAACTCAAACCACCTGCTTTCCGAGGAAAGAACGAGTTAGCAGAAGACTGGATGATGAGCCTAGAAAAGATCTTTGAAGTCATAGACTGCCTGGATGATTACGACATTTTGAATACAAGTATCAGTTACTCAACTACTCCGTTGCTCTACTCTGATGATTTTGAAACAATGTTTTGATAAAAAAAAAATTATACTACTTGTGAAAATGGGATGTTACATAATTTTTCAATGGATGGAGGAAGCTCTGGTAAAGATTGAAGGCTCTTACAATTGGTTAAGTTAAGATCTCTTAGCCTTGAGAGATGTTTGATATTATGTGGGAGTTCAGATAATTTGCATGCCCCATGCAACACAATTGATTCTAGAGATAACAAAGAACCAAATAAGGCATGGAGCTTTGATTTGTCAATCATTTCACCACAATGAAAAAGATTGAGCTGCACAAGGGATCTCATGCAACAAATCATGTCATCAATTGGAATATTCTTTAGATTTGAGCAGTCAAGAGTGAAATCCTGAAGCTTCTCCATATGCGCAATTGAAAAGTCCAATATCTCAATAGGTGTAAACAATAAATGTAACTTACCAATTTTGTCTGAAGAGAATGAAAATTCCTTGAGACTAGAGCGATGACAGACATCAATCGTTGAGATAGATTTTGACTGACCCTCAGTTTTCAAACTCTTTAGCTTTATGCAACTATTGAGAGACACATCCAACAATCTTGGAAGAGATAAAATCAAAGGATCAATATGACTTAAACTTTCACAACTATCAAGACAAAGCCGTTCAAGATTTTGAGCCGTTGATATATTAGGCAACTCCATCAAATATTTGGATCCATAAAGATTTATTTCTCTTAAATTCACCAAGTTCTGCAACGATTAAAAAGAGAAATGTTACATAGGAAACAAGGTCTGAAATTTCAATTAATAGTAAAAGAAAATCAAAATCAAAATGCATATTTGTATGTTATACCTGCACGCCATCCCATAGTTTTTTAAGGTGGCTATTAGGCATGTGAAGTTGGACTATCGTCTCGGCACAAGATGACAATGGTAGAGATTCTGAAGGAAAATTGTCCCATTGAAGATAACGTAATGACTTGGAAAATGAGTCAAGCCCAGAAGGAAGATTCACAGTGCACGATCTAGTACCCCAAGATGAATAGAATTTCAGAAATCTTAAATTAGTCATCTTTTTGAAGGTATTAGCGCTCAATTGTAAATCTCCAATTCGAGATAAATCTAAACTTATGCCTTGAATTGCATCACTTCCCTAAACAACACAACAATAAAAAAAGAAAGTGAATAAATTACTTTAAGCTAACAATTTATTTTCCGTAGTTGTCAAATGTCTAATTAGAAAGCTAAATATTTCTCTTACCTGATTATTTTTTAGTACAACATAGATGTCATCAGGATTCACTAGTCGTCGACATCTTTCAGGATTTGTTAGATACTCTTGGCGAACAATTTCAAAAGCCATTGATTGAATTAAATCATGCACCCGTACCACACTATGACCAATACTTATAAGCGCCTTGTCCATAAGGGTGCTCAAACAAATGTCCGCATGAAAGCCATAGCTCTTTAGCATTGCCAATACATATTCTTCTGATTCACCTCTCAAAAAACAAGCAATGTCTAAAAATACCTCTTTCTCTTCATCATCAAGTCCATCATAGCTTACTTTTAACACATCTTGAATATTGGGATGGATCGTCCTTTCTAATTTGCTCAATGCACTTTCCCATTGAATCATAGTTCTAGAATAAAGAAATGAACCCAACACAATTAAGGCTAATGGAACACCTCGGGCATAAGCGAGTGCTCTTTTAACTAGTTTTTTATATTCACTTTTATAACCGTCTATGCGGAAGGCTTTGAGGTTGAAAAGCTCAAGAGAATTGTCATGGCCCAATGCTATGGCTTTATGTATTTTTTCAACTCTTCCTTCAAGTACATGTCTGTCTCTACTTGTTATGATGACTTTACTACCATGTCTTAAAGAAGCGCTTAAATAATGACCGGCTTCTTTTTCCAAATCCTCTAATTGACTTGTGTCACTGACATCATCAAGTACAATTAAAACTTTTCTACGGCCAAGCCCTTCAAGAGATCTATCCTTTGATAGTTCTTTGACAAGTTCATCACATATATATCTTGGCCCATGCTTTTCTGACTCTTTTCTAAAATTGTTGAAGAAGCAGCAACTGTCAAATTGAGAGCGGATTTTGGCAAACACAACCTTAGCCATGGTTGTTTTGCCTATCCCGCCCATGCCCCAAATTCCAACGGTTGAGGATCCTTCTAGCAAAAATTCAATAGCATCACAATTCTCATCAATTCCAACAATATTTGCCAATGCACTTGAGGACCCATGATTTAGTTTTTTTTTGACGTAATTGACAATATTTTGAATGAGTTCTGCTTCATCCCTAATAAAAGGAAAAAAAAATTAAAGAAGAATGAAAATGAATAATAAATAATTTATTTAATAAAGTGACAACCAATTGATACAGTATTTAATTTTATTTGGGTGACCTGATAACATTATTATATAATAAAATCACAAATTTCCTCGAAGTTCTAATCAAAATTATGGTGACATTTTCCATCATTTTCAAAAAGAAAAAGAATGACCGCAATAAAATTTCATCAATTTCCATTGTCATAAGCTAATATTATAACAAAAGAAAAGGCATTTTTATGATAACGACGATGAATCAAAGGAATGAATAAAAGCACGAAACTCTGATTTTAAATCTAGAGACTTGGAAAATGAAGAGTGACCTGCAATTGTAAGAGTGCCATCCAGCTAAATTTGCAGTTTTAAAAAGGGCTTTTCTCCACGCAACCACCTTTTTTGGGTTTTTCTTCGAATGTTGTGCAAATGCTTCCTCATAAGGTCCCTCCTGTTTGCGTACATGAGATGGGTTCACTTGGTAGAATATAGGAACAACAAGCTGTCCCTTCTCTTCTTTACAGCGAAGGATCTCAAGGAGCTCATTCAAACACCATTTGGAGGAGGCATAGTTTTCAGAGAAGACGATCACAGACAGAGATGAATTCTCAATTGCTTGGATGAGTGATTGGGAGATGTCATCCCCTTTTGGGAGCTCATAATCAATGAAAGTTTCAACACCTTTGAGGTATAAGGCTCTATGGAGATGACTGGTGAAGGATCTGCGAGTATCCTCTCCCCTAAAACTCAGAAACACATCATATTTATTTGAAGACGAAGAAGAAGATGATGAAGCTGCAACACCCATGGCACGTATTCAACAGATCTCTCTCTCTCTCTCTCTCTCTCTCTCTCTTGTCGCTGAGAATGGCAAAAGCGATGATGGAGTATATAATGCAGTGAATAGACTATACTCACTTTTAAGTCTTCGGAGCTACTCTTGTCGCTGAGAATGGCAAAAGCGATGATGGAGTATATAATGCAGTGAATAGACTATACTCACTTTTAAGTCTTCGGAGCTAAATGAACGGCAACTGAAAGCCATTCACAACCACAAATTTCATAGATAATAATTTAAGACTTTTCACATGAGTGTCTTTATCTTTCCAACGATTAAAATCTATGAATTGTACAAAAACATTTACCAGAAAAAAAAAAAAGCAAGATTCCAACTAAATATGCTATTTCAATGCACCTTCCTGGCGGAATAATATAACTTCCGCCCTCCTTTCAATTGTTTCTATAGGCACTTCTACCATTATCATTATAATCAAGTAGAGTTTATCATTTTTTTAAACTAATACAGTTTTTTACTTTAAGAAAATAAACTAATTTTAAAGTAAGATAATATGAGAAAATATATAATAAATAAATCACATATGTGCCTTATAAATGCTTGGAAAAAAAATAAATCAAACAGCTGATAACTTTAATCCATTGATGACGGAAAAGAAAAGTTATGGTAGGACCCATTTTGTCTGTATCCGCACACAGACTAATAATGCAAAAAAAAAAAAAAAACTCAGCAATTCCAACTGATGGGAAGGGAAAAAAAACATATTTACTTAATTTAATTAAATTAAAGATGTTAATTAAAAGAAAAAATATTTAAAAAAAATATCATTTGAATTTCAAAATCCTATTAACAAAAATAATAATAGAATTAACAACTCATTTTATCGTAATATCACTTATTTATCATTTTAAATTTTAAATGGTATTTTTGTGAGATTATCCTTTAATTAAATTAATTTACGTGACATATATATTTATAATATATGATAGTTTTTATAGAATAATTGTTATGTATGGATATAAAACTCTTCAAGTGACGAATTAAACCCCACCTTTAGAGTACAGGATGTTGAAGGGTACAGACCCGGTTGGCCGACAATAGCGCTTCAGCAAGGGCGCATTTTCTACTCTTTTTTATTTAAAAAATTGAGGGGGACAATGGTAAATTCAGTAATACTTTAAAATTTTCATTTTGATCCATGTCACCTCTATATCATTTTCATATGTTAATATATTTTTTTGGGTTTTATAAATTTAAATGACATTTATTTGGAAGTGTCATGTTTTACCCTTATTTAAATCCATTTAAATCCATATGGGTTAAGCATTGAATAAGAGATAAAAAAACACAATACATATTTTATACAATTCTTTATAAAAAGAATAAACAATTTCTTATCTTGTGAAAAAGATTGGAGAGATACATTCAACTTATATATTAACGCTAATTTAATTCAAACAAAAACATCATGACATATAATTGCCTCATACAATGAATTCAAACAAAAACATCATGACATATAATTGCCTCATACAATGAATTCAAAGAAGAATTTAATTAAAATTCAATCCATTCTCACTTCCATGCAACTTTTTTTTCTTTTATGTACAAGTATATACTTATTAGAGGTAATCTTGTTTGAAGTATTGTTGAACGTTAAATATAAATAAATCTTCTAATGAAAAATTCAAACTTTTGTTTACCATATTGTGAGGGATTAAGGGCCCGTTTGGATGAGCTTTTTAAACAAGTATTTTTTCTAAGCTCTAAATTAGAGTTTTTTAAAAAAGCAGCATTTTGACTTTTTTTTGTGACTTTTCTTTTTTTTTAAAATATCATCTAAACACATAAATTAATTAAAAAGTATTTATTTTTGCATTTAAAAAGTGCTTGTTTTTATCAAAAAAGCCCATCCAAACAAACGGGCCCACTTTTTCCAATATATTCAAGCACATATTAATTCCTTTCCTACATACTAATAACGGGAAAAAATGGGTATGGAGGACATGTCTCAATGCGTGTTAAACGATAAGGTTCTTGTGAGGCCAAATTAATCAAAAGTCAGTCTTTGGGTATGGGTCCTACGTTTAAAAGATGATGTTGATTATTCATACCAATTACTTTGTTACTTCATTGCAACTTCCTCTGATTCATGTGCCGGGGTGGAATAATTACTACTCCTTTCAATTTGTTAGAGGCATTTTCATCCGTATTCTTTATATTAAGGAAAAGCTTCAAATTCATAATTCTTTTTGAAAATACCAAATTTATCATTACTTAAATTTATTGGTATAATTTTGAAGAAAAAAACTAATATTAAGTAAAGATATTGTTAGAAAAACATAATAAATATCTTATACGTGTATGATGGAAAAGACTAAATATTCCTTAATTATATTATAAAAAGGACTAGAATTAGGAGGTATACCTACCTTAAATTTGACAATATATACTTAAATTTAGACAAATAAATCAAAATATGATGAGTTGTATCATACAATCAATTCAGTGGAACATTGTATTCAAGATTGAATTGTTTTGTTACTTCTTTGCAACTTACACTAATTGATGCATGTTTTGAGTTATTGTCTATTAGTGATATTAGGGTCAATTATGTGTTGAAAGCGTGTAAAGTGATAAGTTCTAATTATTTTTGGACCAAATTAATATATCTTTTATTTAGAACATGCAAGTTTAATTTCAAACCTTTGGTGCACCATATCCTCACTAGGAAGGAAGAATAAGTGACCCTTGAAAATTCACGTGATTGGGCTTATAACATCCACTTCACTTCCAATGATGATACATAAACCTGTGGGAAATTGGGAACACTCCTTAATATGATAAATGGAGTATATGGGAAATGTACGCAGCTCATCAACGTTAGAGAGAGATAATGTTGGGAACTTGGAATCAAAATTTACTTCATCAAATGGAATCACGGCAGGCTTCAAACATCCATGAAGCACTATAACTTGAAATCCTTATAACAAATAGACATTTAAATTTACAATAACCATACATACCACATGCACATCATAAAATACCATTGTACATGGTAGCTTCAAGCTTCGCACGAAGCAGTTCTTCTGCAGTGTGTTATAATCAGGCCTTGTCAAGATATCCTCTGCCACAGAAAATAGATATGAAATTCCTGCACAATCAATTTCTCTCCATAATCAACATTTGAAGTTAACAAAATCTTGAAGAACCCATTGCAGTAACACTGAAAAATGTAAATTTAAAGTTTAAATTATAGAGCCACACAAGCTGATTCAATAGGCTTCTTCTAACAGCAGAGGAAAAGAAGGAAGCAAAGCAAAAGAGAGGAAAAAAGGATATGAAAACATAACAAATATCCTGAATAACAAAAGCATAAGTGTTGAGAACCTACTGTAGTGTTTCTGCACTTTCTATTTATTTTTCACATTTCATTTGAAACTAAGAAACATAAACTCACAAACAAGAATATGACTATTTCAGTCCTAGACTCCTTCCCAGTTCACCAGATTTCAAAATTTCTCTGAAAAAATACGTGCTGACCACATCAAGTCAAAAAGCAGTCATGAAGGAAATAATTGTAAACAGGGACATCAAAAAATAGATTAGTGGAGTTTAAAATCAAAAGGAGAAAAACCAATATTTATTTTTGAAACTTGACAACTATATTCTGTGTGAGGCTATTATTTTTACACATTACCCATAAAAGCTGAAATTTAACATTTACTATGCCCAAACCTATATTTCACAGTTGCCAACAAGTATCAGTGATATCATCAAGTATGAGCAAATGATCCTACTTTTTTGAGAGAATCACACGTAAAAATGTCTAAAATAAAATGTAAGGAGATAACGATGATTAAGTAATGCTAGAAAGTTTGATACCACTAATACTTTGTTAGTGTTGTTGAAGAAATGGTTCTAGCAGATTTTGATTCTCATGAGCAAAGCTTCCAATTCTTCAGTATCTTCTTATCCCTTGGACTGAGTACACAACCCCATTTTCAATTTCTTGCGTAGAGGTAGTGTGCTTCATTCCCATCACAGTTTCCAACTCCAATTCCAAATTTACTGATTTCCAATTCCAATTCATCAATATCTCGATGCCGCTTTGACCTCCTTCCCAAGTCACACTTCATTTTCCTTTTTTGAACAAAATTCTGATAGACAGAGGCATATATGGGGGCAGACCCCACACTCTTGGATGAAGCCGTCACAAGAAACGAAATCTTTTGCTTACAAGTGGTGTCCTCATCATTTCCACTGCTTCCTTTCAATCTCTCCAACACCCATTTAGAGAAGTATGGATCACAACAAAGTAAAATGTGATCTGAGCTCAATTCTGCATATTCTGGATCAAAAATCTGGAATTCAATCGCTTCACCTTCTTCAAAGTAGCCCTTGCAGGTCACGGCAACTTGAATTATTTCCTTAGAGATAAATTAAGGAACAACCGAACGGAAAACAAAACCCAATAAGTGATCAGAAGCCAAAGAAAGTTCAATGGTTACCAAACCATTTTTTGACCGAATATACCCAAACCATAATGGAACACTGTTTCCTGGATAAAATACTACAAATCTTTGCTTGTTATGTACTGCTTGATTCAATGAGAACTCCACGTTTCCCAAAAGCACAACGTGAACGCTCATCTAATTTCTCGCAATTGTGAAATGAAATGAAATTATGACCATTTACCTTTAGCAATCTTGAAATTTTTGAAGTGAACACTCTCTCTAATGATATACAATTAATGGTAACAAGACTTACAAGGGACAGTGGAAGCTGTGGTAGAAACTGAAGCCTAGTGCGACCATTCAAATTAAGTTGTTGCAGCCGTGAGAGATGATCAATATTGATGGGGAGTTTGGTTAGGTTAGAACAGTCCTTCAGAGCTAGGATTTGTAGACATCCCATGGATTCTAATAGCATGTGTAGCTTTGATTCATCCACTAGATGTCTGCATTCAAAAAGGCAAAGCTCTCCGTGAGAGATCTAAAACAACATAACTCAGTTATTAGAAGTTAGCCAAGACTTGAAGCATTGAGAAGCAGATATTTGAGATTGGCAAGATTCCCAATTGATCCTACTTCCTTCAACAAATTACAGTTGATTGAAATTGATGTGCAGTAGGAGATATCTAATTCTTTAACAGATAGAGGAAGCTCTGGTAAACATTGAAGATTTCTGCAACATCTTAAATAAAGCCTCTGAAGTCTTGAGAGTTGTTTGATGTTGTTTGGG